>CAJVPY010003753.1:0-13581 GCA_910591965.1 Dentiscutata erythropus
AAATATTAATTGACATAGTAAAATTTTTGACCTTAATATATAGCTACGATTATCGATTATATTTTAATTTTGTTTGATAGCAAATTCTGATTGGCTAAATGGTGATAGAATATCAATTAACATATATTAAATGACCTTCTAAGTTATTTGGGTCTTGAAATAATCCAATAACTAGTCATTTGTCATTTGAGTCATTTGGGTCATTTCAGGTCATTTATTATCACTGCCTTCAAGTGCCTCTGTATAAGTGCCTCTAAGTACCTCTACACAAGTACTTCTAAGTGCTTTTGTATGAGTGCCTTTAAGTGCCTCTTATACAGTTTAGCTATTATACCTTCTATGTATAGAAACATTATAAAAAGAGAGTCTTTGCCTCTTTTGCTCACTTTAATATTTATTTATTTTATAATTTAAATATTTTTAATAAAGAAATATTTAGCTTAATTGAATCATTAAAAAAAGCTACAAAGTTACTATTTGCAACTTTATATTTAACAATCACAGATAGTTATATTCAAGAATATCTTAAAAGATATATAGAAGATAGTGAATTTAATCAATATATATTAGCAGTATCCGGTTTTCATGCAACTCTTTCTGATGATCATCTGAACCAAAAATTTTTGAAAAATTTTTTGACCAAGAAGAAGCATAACCAACTATAATAACACTTTCAAACATGGGAAAGAAGGCCCCAGGACAGCAGCTGTCATTTAGAGGAAGTTCTCATATGCTATCTGCTGACAGCTTTAGAGCTTATCACTTACTGTACCTTGGTAAGCATGGTACTTGTTGTTTAGAGGTAGTTCTTATGTGCTACCTGCCAACAAGCTTAGAGTTTATTACTCACCAACAAAATTAAGTATCATGCATGGTTGGGATAGTTTGGTGTGGACTTTTGGAAAAATAAAGAAACTGACGCTCATTTCTTTTGGTACTAGTATGTCTTTCTTTTTGCTGCTTCTGCTAACCTCACCAAAATTTTCAACAAAAAGTGAGTGATTTAGCTTACCCCTTCAAAAGATTGGCATTGTTTACACTTGTCTAATTCGAACAAACTCAGTAGAATACAACTATGTGTTTGTTTGTTTATCAACATGGTGCTACAATATAAGGAAAAGTCCAATACCCCTATTTAGGAGATACCCGAGTAAAATCGGTACCCGGAACGAGTTCCAAGGATAAGGTGTCTGAGATATAATAATTAATTGCAACTATTATATAACTTTTATTTTTATGCCTAGTATAAGCTATAATAGTGTGTCATAGTACTTTCTTTTTTTTTGCTTTTTTCATCTTTGTCTATTTATATTAGACTATTTTAGAATTTGTTTTATCATTTGTATTTTTTTTTATCGCTATAAGGCATTTTTTCCCTAAAATGTTTGTCTTTCATAAATATAGCATTATTTTTTTTACTTTTATATAAGAATAAGGGTTAAACTATTCTGCCGGGCTTATGAAAAGAAGTTTAAAAGAAGATGTGGTAGTTATAACAGGCCATAGGATCCATCTGTTGAGGTATAGTTTTGGGCCAAATGCAGGTCAGGACTATAAGGAGGTAAATCCTACTACAGCAGGTCAAACATAGGTACTTATGAAGTAACCAGGTTAGCTAAAAATTGTAATTTAGATAATTAGAAGGTGGCATTTGTCATTTAGAGATAGTTCTCATATGCTATCTACTAACAAATTTAGAGTTTATCACTTACCATATAAATTCTTCTTCTTAATTTATATTAGTTATAGTATCTAATATTTAGACTAATAAATTCGAGGCATAACTGCCTAATGATTTAAAAAAATAATAATAATAATAATTCTTTATACTTAAATTTCAAATATTGAGCTATATTAGGAATTTTTAATATACTTTCAATACAGCTGATTAAATCCATATAGTATAAGAAATACTTAGTATTATCAAGTTCTAATACTTCAGTTTTCAAATATGGCAAGTTAGAATTAATATTATTCATTAACTCCTTGCCTTGTTTAATGTTTTTTGGTAATGGTGATTTAGAATGCTTTGAATGCTTATTAAAAAATGAAATAATAGCATTTCCAGTTGTATTACTTAGCTTATATTTAGTTACCAAAACTATCAAATCAGTATAAGCTTCATTAGGAAGCTTTTTAACAATTTCTTTATCTAAAGAAGAGGTCTGAATATCATCAAAATAAGAAAAATTATTCAAAAAGACATTAGAAAATTCCTGATTTTCATGCAAAGTAGATTCATATTCGTCAAGCAATTCAGAAGTATGATCAAGATCGAAACAGTTCGAATTATTGTCAGATTCATCTAATATAATTAAATTAAATGTGAATTCATCAGAAATATTATCTACATTAGATACACCTGAAGGACTAGCAAAAGTGATATTAAAATCAATATTAGAATTGATTTTATTAGATTTATTTCGATTCGAACTATTGCAGAATTTAATGTCTTTAAACGATATGATTTTAGACAAATTTTTACTATTCGAATAATATTCATTACTATCTATAGAAATTTTTTAATTTTGTTTAATTGGTTTAATTGGTTTTGAATTGGTGTGAACATATGCAGTATTAAGCGAAATTGCTTGTTTATTTGCTTCAACATTTTTTTTTAAACATTTAAGTATATGTTTAGATAAACTATTGCTATTAGCAAAAGTATAAGGGCAGAATGAGTATTTGTTGGCAAACATTTTTAATAAGATAAGTTTTTATAAATTTAAAAAGTTTTAAAAAGTTTAAAAAATTAATTTAATTTGAAGCAAAAAATTTAAAACAAAGAGAAAAGAAGCTAATTTAACTTATTTATATTTAAAGATTAAAATTTAATTTGTTTCTTTTTAGTGAATTTAATTTGTTATATTCATTATGTTATTATTTAATAGTTTCTATCAATTTTATTTTCAAAAATTTAATTCAAATTATTTCAAATTAAATCAAAACTAATCATTTTAATATAATTCTATGTTAACTTTGTTACGTTAATATTTAATAGTTTCTATTAATTTTATTTTTACAATTTAAATAAATACAATATAATTCGAATTAAAGTAATTTAAACAACCTATTTCGATTTAATGAATTTAATTTGTTATATTCATTACATTAATATTTAATAGTTTCTATCAATTTTATTTACAAACTTTAAATAAATATTTATATTGCGAATTATTGCAATTTATACTAATCTATTTCGATTTAATGAAATTAATTTGTTATATTTGTTATGTTAATATTTAATAGTTCTTATTAATTTTATTTTTAAACTTTAAATAAATACTTTATATTGCAAATTATTGCAATTTCTAACAATCTGTTTTAATTTAATAAAATTAATTTGTTATATTTGTATGTTAATATTTAATAGTTCCTATCAATTTTATTTTCAAACTTTAAATAAATACTGTATATTGCGAATTATGTGATTTATACCAGATTATTTTGATTTAATGAATTTAATTTGTTATATTTGTTATATTAATATTTAATAGTTTCTATTAATTTTATTTTCAAACTTTAAATAAATACTTTATATTGCAAATTAATTGCAATTTATACCAGATTATTTTGATTTAATAAAATTTAATTGTTATATTCGTTATGTTAAATATTTAATAGTTTTTATTAATTTTTTTAAACTTTAAATAAATACCAATATTGTGAATTATAGTGATTTATAACAAATTATTTCGATTTAATGAAATTTAATTCTTATATTCGTTAAGTTAATATTTAATAGTTGCTATCAATTTTAGTTTCAAACTTTAAATAAATAACAATAATTTAAAATAAATTGACTTTTACCAAAAAATAGTTTTTTAAATTATTAAGAAATTTAAGTTATGCAAATAAATATTCGTTATGTTAACATTTTTAATATTATATTAATTATGTAAGTATTATGTATAAATATATTAATCATTTTTGGAAATTAAACTGCATCAATTTGAAATAAAGCAATAAGTATGTTTAATTCATACAAAATATATATAATGTATAATGTTTAAAATTATTCATATTTGTTTAATTTTATATTTAATAAATTAAAATCACATGAAATTAGCCAAGAAATTTTACTATAAATAGGATATAATTAGATCGACAATCAACATTGTTTTGACAATTCAACAAATCGCTTCAATTCGCTTCAGTTCGCATTATTTCAAGTTAAATCTATTAATTATGCTATTAAGTCAACTTTTTATTCGTTTTATATTATTATTTTTTTGCCTTTAAAGCTTTTTCTACATACTACCTACTAACAAAATTTAAAGTTTTTTTTTTGTAATTTTAAAAATATATTAAACTTTAGTCAAATCCAAGAAAACTTCCAAGAAGGCAGATAGGGGAAATGTTGCAACTCTCAAATCTATACAAAGTTCCAGTCTTAGTGAAAGCTTTACTGAATGATTTAATAGCTTTGGAGTTAATGATAGTAGTGGATCTAATAACTATACAGATGCGAATATGTCTAAATGTATTTAAATTGTTTAAATTTATTCTATTTAATTATTTAATATGTTATTAATTTAAAATATTTAAATTATTCCATTTAATTATTTAATATATTATTAATTTTAAAATATTCAAAAACCAAGGTAAAATTCTTTACGAACTAAAAGTAATTTGAGAAAAAGTCAAAAGAATTGAAAATCGGTTAAATGAGCTTGAACAAAAAATAGATAATAGCTTTAATATAACAAATGATAAAGCCTTTAAAGAAGTAATTTTTTAAATTTGAAATTATTTTTTAATAAAATAAAATTTTTTATTTTTTTTTTGGTATTAAGGTGACCTCTTTGGTCTGGGGAACTTTTTATTAGAGTATAAACGGAGTTTTATAATATAATTACAATGATGGTACATCAAGCCACATGTGCATCTTTTGAGTGCCTAATTTAAGTAGTTTGCCCAAAGATTCTATACTATTTGCCGTACCTGTACCCCAACTAGGGGAGTACCCATTTAAACCATCTGGTTTTAACTACCTCTATCTGCCCTCTAACCCAATAGGTTTCTTTACCATTCATATGCTAGATTTTGGTATCACCAATTAAGGTTTTGCACCCTGCCTTAGAACACTTAACTATCCTCGAGGTAAATTTAATACAGCGGTACATGTCCCACACATGTATTCACATGCATGTTCCTATAACTTCTTCCTAATTAGTACATATTGACCTGCCGTTCCATATTTGTATTTCACGCCACCTTTTGGAGTGCTGCTATTCTATGGATATTTCTCAAGCACCAACCTTCCTAATTAGATGCCCATTATATACTTCTTGCTCTTATTCGGTTCACAACAACCCCGATACCCATATTTGAACCATTTTCTTACTCGGATTCTTTATTAGTCCCTCCCTTACTTCTAGCCAGCAACCCGGATAGGTCGGTCTGCCCAGGCTTTAGGTGCCTGAAGAACGCCCTCCCCTTGGTCTATACTTTCGGAGCGTATGTCTTTTTTCTCTAGTGCGACAGCCTGGCGGTTCAGCTAGTGTGTCTCCCCACTTAAAGACCTGATCGCTTGGTTCTTTAATTTCGGGCCCCGGTTCGAATTCAGCTCTTCTGTGGTACCATCAAAGATTACTACTACCTCCAAATTCGGGACTTGCCAAATGGGTTTTCGGTTATTCCGGTTTCTCAGATTTATTGCGCCAAAGCCCCCATAATTAGATGGTATGACCGAGATTATGGATTTCTAGATCCAACCGATAATTGACAACCGTAAACCATAGCACAGGCTATTTTTCAAAATTCGTCATCCATGGGATTTGAACTCTAGACCTGCCACTTGGAGAGGGTGAATAATATTAATTCTTTTTTTTAAAAAAAATACTATTTTACATTAAAATATTAAATTAAAACAAGCTAAACACTTTCAAGTTTTTAAAATTTTTTAAGTCTATTTATAAAAAAGTTATAGCAATTAAATATGAAATTTGGCACCTTTTATACTGTATATATAAAAAAAAAAGCAAATTTGGCCTCTTTAAACAATTAATTTAATTTTATATATACAGTGTTATATGGAAATTACCTCCTAATATCTCTATAATTCTTGTGCATATTATCATGAGATATCTAGAAATAAAAGAGAACTTATCCTGTTATTGCTGATGAATATGATATGCATATCAATGACTAAAAGAAGAACTTGATTAGTATCATAGATTAATGCATAGCAAAGATCATCTTGAACCACTAAACTATTAATCTTTAAGGATTGAAAAATGATCACCTTACTAATATTCATATTGTCTCCTTATTAGTACTATTATACATAGTACTCTATTTCCTAAACTGCTACTACTATACATATTACTTCTAGTTACTATATTAGTCCCAATATTGATGATGTGAAGCGTAGAAACAATACATGCTGTGACATCAATAGTAGTCTTAAAAAGGGCCTAATAGCTACTGCGTCGATGATCTCATTACAAAATTGGCTTCATTGCTACTGCTATTTTAATGAAAAGCTATATCCTGCTCATATCATCCATGTGGATGAACAAGAAATACATTAAATAAACTTGGGCTGAGAACACAAAGTTATTATCCATAATCATGATGGATCAAGGCCCATTGAAAACAAAGACCAAGGAGAGTATAGCAATATTGGGTGAAGGAATTGGAGTTGAAAAGAATAATCTTTGATTGATAGATTGATAGATAGCTTTTAACTTCATCTATTGTAATTAATTATATGACTGCATTTGTTATTTAAGAACCGCACTTTTTGCCTTCAGAATAGTTCTACAGACTTCGATTCCCTTTAATAATTATATCCCTACATATAATTCTCTTAATAGCCACTTCGAATTCTTCACTGTAATTCTTTAACTGTAATTCTCTTAATAGCCACTTCGAATTCTTTACTGTAATTCTTTAACTGTCTTCGTACAGTTAACTTCCTTGTTATTAATAAACTACACTTCATGTCTTCATACACGATTCCATAAAACTTGTTAATTCGGATTTACATGAGACTTGCGATCCTTGGTTGTTAGTGAGTAGTCATGTGTGACTCGTGACCTTTTATTGTTGCATCTCCACATACATTCATGCTGATTGCCTCTTTCGTCAAAGCCTTATTAAACCTCTTGCCTAAGTCATTGTATCAACGCTTCTTTAACCCACCAAATCATAAATTAGTAGTCTGAGATAGACTAACTTCTTTAGTTCCCGGAGTTGTTCTGAGAGGTCAACTTCAGGTGTAACAACAGTATTATAAATTTAAAATATGGCTACTTTATATATAAATATTAGCAAAATTTTCAAATTGGTCTCTTCATATATATAAAAAATAAAATCTGAATTTGGCCGCTAAAAATTTTTAGTTGCTGTAACAAGGTTGTCTGTGTATAAAAAAAAACTAGAAAAAACACTTCAAAAAATTTTTAAAATTTTATATTAAAAATAAGTTCAAATTTCAGCATCATCCCCGACATAATTAATAAAGTAACAGGCAAGACCCCAGCTTAAAAAAAAATTATCAAATTCATAAAATAATACTAAATAACAATATTTAGCAAATTATTATTAATATATGATGTTTTGTAATAATATAGCAGTAGTATATAGCAGTCTATATATTATGTCAAACACAGCTGTTTTTCTTATCGATATATCTATTAATTTGAATATTCTATACTAGATTATTTATCTTTCTCTTTTCAAACTTAAGATCGTATCTCAAATTCTTAAAGCTCGGTGTAAAATATTGTATAATATCTAAATCATGTTTTTTGACATCTGTAATATTGTATCTATGAACAAGAGTAGCAATCAAAAGCCTTAATTCCATCATTGCAAAACTTGTTACATTTTTTTTTGTAAATGAGATTAATTTGAAGAATATTGTAAAGGTTAGTTTATTTGTTGTTCGAATAAAAGAACTTAAAATAATAATATATATAGTTTAAATATATATTAGATTACTTACTTCTGCCCGATACAATTTCTTAAACCTAAAAATATAAGGTAATTAATTAAATTAAAATTGAATAAATTTCCTGAGTCAATAATATAAAAAACTCAACCTGAAGAAAATGGATAATACACATCACGTGGAATATTTTCAGGCTCCAGCCATCTTTCAGGTATAAACTCTTCAACATTTTCACCCCAATAATTTGGATCATGGTGGAGATCGTAAATGTTCAAAACTAAATTTGTCTAATATAAAATATTCATAATCGAATTTTAACTGATAAACAAGTAAATCAATTTTCATTAATAGATCGAAATTTACATTTTTGGGAATCATATATTTGCCAAATATTGTATCTTTTTCTGGAGTTCTTCCAATACCTATTATTAAACGAGGTTAATATGTATAAATAGATAAAAGATTGAACCTCTAATAAAAGATAACATTTACCTCCGTCCTGTCAGGCGCATCGATAAATAAATAAATAAATAAATACATGTAAATGGCCAAAATAATCTCAAATCACCAGACTTAATTAAATTATGTACCAAAAAAACAGGCCACAATCTCATAGTTTCACTAATAACGGCATTCAAATATTTCAAGTCCTTTAATTTATCATGAGTAGGCAGTTCATCGATGCTCAAAACCTCATCCAACTCTTTAACAAGGAATAATAATTTTTGTGGATTTTTAGAAAGTTGAACAATTGTCATTGCCGTTGTAAACGAAACAGTGTCTGTTCCAGCAATTCTGAAAATAAGTAAAGGTAGAAAAATTAGAAATGGTAAAATTAAATAGAATACAAAAGTTGATGAGAAAATTGTAAATAAATGGCATACAAAAATTCTACGATCTGATCATAGACCTCAAGGTCTGTCATTCTATTTTCATTTTCACTTTGTTTCATCTTATCTTTAGGTTGATCTGTTTCAATTTCAAAGGTATTTAATAAAATTTGTAAAATATCGGTTTTTGGATTAGTTCCTTCTCGACGAGTTTTGATTAAGTTATAAGAAATCTACATAGAGGAAAAAAAAAGAAAAATTAAAAGATTATATACAAATCATAATATGTAATAATAAATGAGAACTTACATTTTTTAAGTATGGATCTTCTATTAACCAAGGTTTTAACAGCGGAAATAATGTTCTCTAAAATTTCGATGTTAATCTATTAGACAAAAAATTTAAAAATATACCGGTATATATTTGTATTTACTAACCATCAGTCTTCTTTTTAATTCTTTCCAAACTTTTTCGGGCAAAGGATGTTCACCAGCTTTGATACTGTTAAACCTCCCGCCAAATGATGTTTCACCAATTATATCCTCATTAAAGAGAAAAAAAAATAAAAAATCGAGTTCTTTCTCTATGAACCTAATAACCGTTTTCTTAAGAATTACCTACCACTGTACAAATCTGAATAAGATTAACAATATTCAAAACATCACCTTTACTTTTTAACATTTCATCAACATTATAAACTAAATCTTTTATACAAGTTAACATCAATTTCTCTAATGATGCAATGTATTTTATGGAGAACGCAGGAGAAATTACTCGACGCTATATTCAAGTTGAGAAAAAAAATTGGTTTTGCGAGGAATTTAAGTGACATTTGTAGACTTCGGATACATACACGTTGTTTATGAAAGGTTCTATCACTTTTTTAGATGAAAAAAATATAAGTTGGTTTAAACGAAATGAAGAAAGGATTCTTTTTTTTTAAAAAAAACATACGTTGAAGAAAATAATGTTTCAGATCCCTCATTCATTCTAAAAGTTTTGTAAATCTCGCTTTTTGGAAATTCCTGATGTGAAAATAGACGAAATCAATTAAGGCATATAATGAAGTCTACGACAGATTCAAAATTTTAAATGAACGTACGGCTGTGAAGATCTATAAAGATTAAAAAAAGTCATTTATAGAACAAATTATCGTTTATAAGAACAGTAATAAACATGAATTACTTGTTTAATGGCATCTTTGTCTGAAATCATAACAAGCTTCGGTCCTTTGTTAAAAACAAGTAAAAATCGCTGTTTAACCAAACAAATCATACTATGAGAGTTTACCTAATATAGTTTGAAAATAAGAACATACCAAGCCTGACAAATTTTCCATATCTTGGCACAACTTCAAATTGTAAGAATTTCCATCTTTCAAATAAATACATACACGCACATAAAATCAAAAAAAAAGAACAGTCAATATTAGCCTATTTTATGTAATTAGATTCCAATTTGAGATCCAAAACTTCATCCTTTAAATTACCTATACCCAAACAATTGTTTAGAAGAAATAAAAAGCCGAGTTAATGGAAATAACTTTGGTCCCGGGATATTGGATAACGGACCAAAATATGCAGTATAGATGATCTATTATTATAATAAAATTTAATGCTTTATCATCTTTTTTTTCATCAAACATGATCACATTAAAAAAAAATCATACATAATATATTAATTTCAAAATCCATATTAATATAATGGTTCTAGATATTTCAAATAAAACTTTAAGATCAATAAATTGATGAATCGATTGCAACATTTTGAAAACTATGTAATAATCGATTCTAACAGGTAGATTCTTTTAAATTTTTACGTTATGTCGATCGTCTCAATCAAAATTTACAAAGTTCAAATTTAGCTCATATTTTGATTATAGATCGATAAAGAGTAATAAGTACTGATAATCATCTTGATTTAGCTTCCATAAATATATTCGATCAATTTGATGGTTAGTTCAAAGAAGGCTAGTAATTTTGTTTATGTATAATGTACCTAAAATTTAAATTAGATTCTTACAAAAATGGGTTCGTGGTCTACATTAAGCTTAGGCCGATTATGTTTAAAATCAGTCAACGATTAGCAACTCACATTTATATATTTAGATTAGAACCAACCTAGCTCGGAGAAATTATTTCTCGAAATTCACTCGAGTCTCATGATCTTTTGGCACCTGAATTGATATTGTGAATTTTTTTCATTTAGTATCCCTTATTATTCGGGATTCCTATTTATATTACAAAAGGAATGAAAAGAAGAACTTCTTTTATTCAGGATAATGTGGATAATTTAATTCACGAGTATAAATTTCATTTATTCGTCCGATTCACTACAGATTTCATATTTACAGATCAACATTCACCTTGGATATAACGAGCTATATACAAAATTTTATATTTCGTACTGTATTTGTTTGGTATAGTAATGTGGTGGGCTTTAGAAACAATAATTTGTATAACAAGCTTTTTTTAAAGAAAAGTAGATTCTAACGTTAAACTTTATAAAGATTATAAGATCGGAAAATTATGTAACAGTATTTATAATTTTTTAAATAAAATTAAAAATATTAATGAAATACGGTATATTACAGTACATATAAATATTATCTTAAAGCATATTGTATTCTACAAACTTCATTATAATTTACAGCTTTGAAATACAGTAATAAAAGGTAATATTTTTTTTAAAATTCTATGTTTTTAAATCTGAAAAAAATTTTACTTCTAATACAAGTCTTAGTTTTTACAAATAAATCATTAAAAATATAATAATAAAAATTAATATTCTAATCAGGGTTTAAAATTGGTTTGCACAAGATGCACATGTGCAAGTAGATTTTTTTTGTGCAAGAGAAGTTCTAAATATATATGCACAAGTGTGCAATTAAATTTGAATAAGAAGCTTGCGCAAAAAATGATGTGCAAAAGAAAATATAAAATTTTATTGCACTAAAATTTTTAAATATAAAATATGGATAGGCTAAAGATATTCTGAAAAGGTCCGAAAGAAAAATGAATAAACATAAAATACAAGCAAGGTTGAGCTTAAATTTTGAGAAAATATCAAAAAAAATCAACCAAAAATATAAGATATATCTGATGTAGTAATTTTTAAATTTTTATACTATTGGATCACTTAGACAAAAAATATGAGTATATAAAAATAAAATTTATATGCACATGTGTGCAACTAGTAGTTGGTTTGTGCAATTAAAACCTAGAACACAACTGCATTTGTGCATGTAAGGTTTGATCTGAATTTTAAACCCTGTTTGGAGGTAATAAATATATGTATATAAAAAAAGATTTTATATGCATACATGTAATTGGTTTGTGTAAGTAAAACTTGCGGTACAACTGCAATAGAAGATTTTAAACTGAATTTTAAACCCTGATTCCAATATACTGTAAATTATAATATTGTATATATTTACAGTATATTTAAAAATTTACTAAGCATTTATAAATAATTTTTTTAGTTAAAAAATTTGGGTTTAAATTTATCTATTTTTAATTTACTGTATTTATACTTTTTCTTATACAGTAAAATCAAATATTACTTATAATACAGTAAATTCTTATTTTTTAAATACAGTATATTGTATTAATAAAAGAATTTTAAACTTTAAAAAAAGATATAAGCAAATTTATCAAACAAATTTATCTAAAAAATCCACAACTTAAGATATACGTAATATTAAATACCATTAATATAATTTAATAAAAGCAAAAATTTTTATTAAAATTAATAAAATACAATGATTATTCTAACATTTTTATTAAAAAATTTTAAATATTCATTACAATTACAATAATATATATTCAATTAAGAATTATATCATTTTGCGTATATGCGCTGTAATGCACCTCATAAGATCAGGTGTAAGGTAGGTGGCACAAAGTCCCTGGGCATGCCCTAGAGGCATGCCTAGGGGGCATGCCCCTAGGGCATGTCTTTAGGCCAAAAGGCATGCCCCTATCATATGATTATAGGAAAGATTATCACGAATATAATTGGTTAATATTGAAAATTTTTATATAGTTGCACTCTTAAGTGTATACTTTCTAAGTGCATAGTATACGAAAACTTCTCTAAGTGCACAACCCTCATGGTTCCAAAAAATTAATTTTTAAAAATTTTAACTTTATTGCACATTTAGTTTTTTTTTTACTATAGTCCTAAGGGCATGCATTTATAGGACATAAAAATTTTTTTAGTAATTTATATATTAGAGGGCATGTCCCAGGGCACAATAAGAGAGGCATGCCTTTGCTTAGAGGCATGCCCCTGGGGGCATGCCCCAAAATTTTACTATGCCTACCCTAATTAGGTGTAATGTGAAATCAAAACAATAAATTTTCATTAGTTTAGATTTAGGTTAGGGTTAGGTAAGGGTTAGGTTAGGGTTAGGTTAGGGTTAGGTTAGAGTGCCTTAGAAAAAAGGTTCTAACCCAAAATTTTGCAAGAAATTTTTTTTGTTAGTGCACGAAGAGAGGTTTCATAAGCAAAATTTTTAGCTACAAGCGATTTTTTAAAAGATCGCTATTTTTTTCGATTCACGTTACACCTGATCTTAAATTCTGATTGGTCGATCAGTGGGTGCGTTACTACGCATATGCAGCAGGGGGAACCGTCACATCATTTGTAGATCCGTTACACAATTCATAAAAATTTTTTTTATATTATTATAAAGTACTTTTTCAAAAAGCTCACGTTACTTACCCCACTTTAAAACATGGAGTAGTGCTTCGTAAACTTGAGGGTTTCGTACGGTATTTTAATAATATCAGTTGAATCCCAGTGAATCCCACAGCTTTTATATGACGATTTACCCAGCAAAGGTATATA
>CAJVPY010003754.1:0-13580 GCA_910591965.1 Dentiscutata erythropus
CGAATATGAAAATCTAACCTTAATTTAGAAATTACCGGCAATACAAAATCCGGCCACCTAATTGTTAACCTTAGCCAATGTGAACTGACCCAATGGCTGGTCACTAGTCATTTGATTCATTTGGGTCTTATTCAGAGCTACTAATAATATACTGTATCTATAATGCTCGATATAAAAATACATGTCATGTCTTATTATAGTCTGAATCGTTTATAGTTTAAAAATTATCTACAAAGTAGGCCTTGAAGCAGCTTTAGATTAATTTGAAATTTTTAACCACCTAGTTCGATTTAAAATTTCATTTAACTTAGATTTATTTAAAGTCCAATTAAATGAACTCTAATTTATATGTCGATATACAACAATATTATTACCTAAAAGTCTTACAATGAATAAACAACAGATGTAAAATCATATAATTTGAGTTGACACAGGTAGCTTAGGTAATTCTCTATTATAATATTCATAATAACTATTATCTGACTTCTGTTTAATAGAGTCTAAAAGTTTAGTGTTAACAATATTATCTTTAAATAATAAGCTATTAGTTTCTAGAAGCTTAATTCTTTGTTCAAGAGAAAGTTTCTCTAGATTCCTGAGCCTTTCTTGAATTGATCCCTCATTAAGTTCTGTATAAGATAAAGGATTCTCTATAAATTGAGCTAGATTTTCTTCGGTTTTTTCACGTAGCCCAAAGCAACAACACCAACTATGTACAAAACCCCATGGTCTGATTAAAATTGATCCTAAAATTTTTATCACACGTAAATTACATAAATGGTATTATAAAATAACTTATCAAAAAAAAAACTTACCAAATAAAAATGTATAAAAACAAATCATAGCAAAATAAAGACCGCCAATGATTCCAAACATACTTATAATCTAATTGAGCGAAATAAATATGAGTTGTGTATAGTGTCTCAAATAAAAGCTTGTATAAAAAAATCAAATCTTACAGATTTATTCCTATTATTTGTAAATTATGATTAACAATGTTAACATTGATATGTTAATAAAAATAATTAAATTTACTTATTTAAATATATTTAATTTTTTTTACCTTTGCTCTGTTTCTTCTTCTACAATGGTGGTTTGTGGAGAAATCAATATTGTTGCATAATAGTTTGCCGAATTATTGGTAAAAGAATCTGTAGTTTTAATTAAAAGCATCAACATTTACAGTAAAGAATTTAAATATACATTTATTAATAAAATAATGCCGAAGAACTTTTTAAGCAAATCTTCTTACCCATAAATCCTTCAATATAAGGTATCTGGTTGTAAGTTGATCTAAGACCAATATATTGATTGAAGCCATTTAAGTTTTGCATATTCCTTATCTTCTTACGAAATGTGAATGTATAAACCTGCCGATTTTTTTATTAATTATTATAAATTTGTTATATAATAATATAATAATAAAGTAATACGCACATTATTTGGTGTTATGTAATAATCATTCATATTTGAAATTGATTGAACAAATGGTTCATTATAGGGAAATTCATTCGGATATTTACTACTAAGGGGATTATAACCTAATATACTTATACATTATCAGTTATTACACCAAGTTGCAACTAAAAAAAAAAATATTTAAAAATAAACTTACCTGGATCAAATAGGAACATAGTTGGGCGAATACTAGAGACATTTGGTTTTGAATTATTGGCAGACTTAGAAGTTATAAGAAATCCTATTGAGTTATTAATATTAATTTGGCTAATTGGGTCACTTGCTATAAATGGTATATAGGTAAAACCGTCAATAGTAATAGATTTTTGAAAAGAATCATCACAGCTACTACGTTCTGCAATATTTTAACCTTATTAGTTTATATATAATAATAATAAATAATAATAATAATAATAATAATAAATAATAATAACAATAATAATAATAATAATTCTTACGATTGTTACTTGTAGTGAAGAAGGTACAACTGATACTAAAGTTTCCATCAGACATAAAGTAGATGCCTACATTGATTTGGGATCAAAAGTTAGAATATCGTTTAATTACAGAAGGTTTTAATAATATTCTTTACCCGGTGTTGATATTTTGTCGTGATAATTCTGAGTAATTTTGATACTTGGCAAATCATCGCGTATTTCAATGCATAATAATACAAATAATATAAATAGCAATGACAATAACGTGGCAATTATGACACGCCGAAAATATAAAATTGCCAGTGGCTCAGTTTTATGCGATTTTTTAAATAAGTCATACAACATTTTTTTTTCAATACGTTAACAAAAACGAAGAAAGAAAATGTTAAATTCTATATTTACTCCAGCATCCTTGTCTTTTAATACTGTTTTTTCCTATATTACCTACTTTAACGATACGAGAGCCATTAATTTACACATACCAAACGCTTTATTATTTAATTTCTATTTCAGGCAATTGGCTAACATTATCGTTGCATTTATCACATGACAGATTATAAAGAATAACGATAATTGGTTTGTTTAACGTCAGGGGGAGAAGTTTCTCTGAAGAAGCATTAAAAGAAACACTAAATAAATAAATAAATATAAAAAAGGAGCACTAAAAAAATCATACATAAGGTTGGGATAGTATAATATACTATACCATGTAGAAATGGTATTTACACAGTATAATTCTTAACCCTATTCGTACGTCACCTTTCACATAACAGAATGTGTGGCTTCAAAAAATATTGTATTAAGAGAACATTTATTAGAAATATTTCTTCAACACAATAGAAAGTTTTTAGCTTTACATAATACTGGCAGCGTGGAACATTAAAGGATACTATATAAAGTCATGTAATAAACTTTATCCGGCAGCTTACTATGATACGTAATGTTTGCCAATAACTATATACGTATTTCCGCAATTTGTGGCAAATACAGTCGTACCTGGGTTATATCACCCCTTTGTCTCTATATGTTTTTGAATTTTTTTGGAGATATAACTAAGGTTGAGATATAACTCAATATATAAAACATATAAAAAAAAGAAATTTATTCTGTCTAAATATGGGGATATAACTAAGGTAATAAATAAGAGGGGATATAACCCAGTGGAGATATAACTAAGGTAATAAATAAGAGGGGATATAACCCAGTGGAGATATAACCCAGGTACGACTGTAGAACCCTGGGTCTCTTACATTCCTAGGAATTAGTAATCTGTGGGACTTTGGGTATTATGTGGGAAGTTTATATAAGGAGAATACTTTAAATGCAATTAAGTATTTAATAGAATTAAACGAGATTGAAAGAAAAAGATATAAAAGAAGTCATGCACTATATAAATTGCGTTTTAGATATACCCGGGTCTTTTGCAACACATACTTGATTAATCCTAGGTACAGTACAAATCGTGGGGTACACTAGCAAGGGGGACGGTATTTAGGGCGCTGACATTAATTACGTAATTTCCATTTACTATGAGGGCTCCCCCCCCCTCCGCCCCACATAAGCTTCAATATAATTGGAAAATTTAAAAAAATCAAATTTCTTTGTGTAACGTAAGATATTGATATAGTACATGCTCAACCCCCACCCTAAAAAATTACGTAATTAATGTCAGTGCCCTTACCGCTTCGCATCCAATGTTTGTGAATGTTAAAATGAAATTAATTATGGCGAACAACTTTACAAGTTAGTAATTGGGCATTATATATATAGAAGAGTATCGATATAGAATCCAATATTGTACAGTACATGTGCAAAAATGCTCTAGGATGTAAGCAAGCAGAAACACGAAAATTAATTTTTGATCTTATAATATATCAGTTGCTGTTACGTATTGACATTGTTAAGGTGTCACACATTATAATTATTAGTAAATTTATAATGATAAATTTTTCCCGAAATGTTAGATCAATTTTATCGATCGTTATATAAGAAATTTACATTTATTGTCATTCGTACAAATTTTGATTATTAGTGTAAAAACTTTCTCTGTTATAATAATAAAAAAAGTGAGTTATAAATAACAACTTAATAAGTTTTTATATCTAATTTTATACCATTAAATACGTACAATATCGATATAAACTTATTAAAGTGCGTATTGAGATTCGTGTACCTAATATTTCGACTACATTCTAAACTATGATTCATATATTTAGATTTAACAAATTATAAAAGACATTGACTAATATATTATTTTTACATTCACTATTATATTTATTAAGCATAATAGTCTCCGCCAAAAAAATTTTACCCGGTTAACCGACGAGTGAAACCGAGGGTACTACCCGGGTATAAAAATTTTACCCGTTGAAACCACGAAAAATTTCGTTTAAATATAATAATAATTTAACCATTTGTCAATCGTTTAATCATTTAACTGTTTATTATAATAACTTTTTATAAATTATATCAAAAAAAAAAATAATAAGAAATCGATGTATGTATATTAATCCACATGCTTTGGATGCACAGTGTCTTTATGTACAACTTCTAAAACTTATTGTAACTGAAAAATTAATTTTCTAGAATCATGTAATAAATTGAATTTGGTGCAACTTTTATTGCGCTTTGCAAAAAAGATGTTAAGGGTTATTTAGATTAGGTTTAAGTCACGTTAGGGGTAGATTGATTAATGTTTTCCACAGGCGTTTCTGCAGATAACAATGTCGTGTGACCTCTGCAGATCATAAAATCACGAGAAATCAGTGATTATTAGAGAATTTTAAAGATTCCGAATAAAATATAAATGTTATTGATCGAAAATTATGATTAAAAATCACTGAAATTTTTCCGCTAGGGTCACACCTTTTTGCAACCGCCATAATAGACAATTTTGAATCTCAAAAAAATTCTCCTCGATCATCTTTTTGCAAAGCGCTATAAATTTTCTTCTTGCTCATCATACACAATCGAATTCTTTACAACATTATGAATGCGTAAAATTATATTCCTACAAAAGATACTAAATCAAATATGTTACAAAATAATGAATCTACGCTTCTATTTCTGCAAAAAATATTTAAGAATTTTGCAAACCGCAAAGAAATCAGCTGATTCTAATAGATTAAATTTTAAAGGTTTCGAATAAAACATAGACGTCATTGATTGAAAACTATAATCAATAGGAAATTAAAATCTCGGAAATTTTTCCGCTATCATCACGAAATCACAGAGTTACACCTTTTACAAACCGCCATAAATTAATCGTTCAACCGTTTAGCCCATAGCTATCGAGTCTAAACCCTTTAAATATGGATTTTTCTATCCTTTATTGCAATATATACATTTCTCACATTTAACCGTTTTTATAATCGCCTATATATTTACATGATTTTTCAATATAATTATATGTTTACCGCCATAAAATTATCTGTTAGTAAGCAATGTTTACAAGAATACTTTAAATGAATTGATCAGTCTAAATTAACACAAACGAAAAGGGAGGTACTGTGTATCAGTAAAGAAACTCTTCAATATTACCTCCTTTTCATTCTCATACATGCTAAACTACCATGATTATTATTATTAAGCTGGAAGTATATAAAATTAATATGGTACATGCAATAGCCCACAGATTATGAAGCTGTCGAGATCTTAATTTATGTAATTAAGTAGAGTAAACGGTAAGAGGTCAGCGACAATCTTCTTCATTACACTATCATGTTGAATATAGACAATATGAGTACCGCATAAGCCATGGCAATTTCTGATTAATTGGGTTATCTGAAGATTGATGATGATGATTTCCGGAAATTTAACCCAGCTTTTCTATTATTGTAGATGCATATCGTTTGGAGTGAACTTAAATCATTGTTAGATGCGAATATATCATGTAGTAAATTTAAAGAACAGACAAACTGGATGACAAAAACTTTAAGCAATATAGGCACTATAAAAGAAAAAATTAAGGTACTGTATTTAAAATCTCCAATAGATCAAAGATTGTAGACCTTATTTCTATTTTTTTACAGAATGAAAATACCTCGACGCGTGGGTGTCTTTTTGCAAATTTATGTAAAGTGGATATTGAAAACTTAACCTGTAATGATCCTCTGTGTATTAGCGTAATTGATCTTGGTTCAGATAAATATCAACTTTCCAAAAATGATTATGACGTTCTTGTAGTATATATATATATACAGTATATGAAAGCTTAATTTATAAAAAAACAATAATAATAATTATATTTAATAGGGACAAAAGGCCGGCATTAGAAGATTAAACAAAGATGCATAGATTAAAAATGTGTGTGCTGATTTTGTTATAAAAAGAGAAGAGGCCCGACACCCATATAAATTTGTACTAGCATCTACAGAATGACCAATGGGTAGAGTATAACCACGTTAGAGAACTGGTAGCAAAAGGCATCATGGATGTTTTATTGCAAGAAATAAAAACCGATATACTTCGTCAGGTTTATAAAGGTTCGGAGAATACACTTGTAGGAGCATTGCTCTTCTTATAGTTGCTGTTATGTACCATTTGCCATTGGATGTGAAATTGAGGTGACCAGAGGTGAACGCCAAAGCATAGCGAGTAAAAATCGCAAAGTGAAACAGTCAGATGACGCAAGGGGAAATAGACCCGATTTAATGATCCGGCCATTTTCAGACAAAAATGAAATGAGGTTGTATATTTTGAAAGCGGAAAATGGAAGTCTACAGATAAGAAGAAACAATAAGGATGATCATAGTATAAACAATGCAGATGAACAAGAAAATGAGGATGACCTAAGAATCTTCTTAACGAGTTACAGAATTATTCTGAAAATATAATGAGATGATCATAATAAGTTAGTCCAATTATGTTTAGATGTTTATAAAGAGATCAAGAAAAAATGCGCGAAACAGCTTCTCCATAAAAGTTATATCGCATTTGGTGTCAATATAGCAGGAGAATATATTGTAATACATGGGCTAGTAAGGGAAAAGGACGTTAGATATTATCTTCCTATTGCAAGGGTGAAGATTCTTTTTAATAACGAGTCAACCAAAGATGTGGAGGAATTTATTCATTCTCTAATGGTTTTACGAGTAGGTTACCTTTTTAGTACAGTAGAAATAACAAGTCGATAAATTACTAATTAAAGAATCTCAATTTATAGATTGTGAACTTAAGAACTTAATTAACAGTTTCCAAACAAGAACTAAAAAGTAATATAAAATCCTTTGCACGAAGGCAGAAGACTAAAGAAAATAGTATACATGTAGTTTGTTTTTATTATTTTTTATTAATAATAAAGCTGGCTCTAGTAGCTCGACTTTGTATATAAATATAATCAATTTACTTTTGTATGTGTATTTTGTAAATATATTTTATATATAGAGATATGCATATGCATTATGCAAGCGATGTTGCAGATTAAAATTTAAAAATGCAAATAGAAGTTATTATGTAATTTTGATCTATATTATTTTACCAAAAATGCTTTATAGACACTTTATTTCATTGGGAAGATTATTTTAGACACATTCGCTATATAAATTTATGTGAAATCTGCTAATTCTGGTAGATTTTTCGATTCATGGAAAATTTTTAAAGATTTCGAATAAAATATAAACGTTATTGATTGAAAATTATGATCAATAGGGAATTAAAATCTCTGAAATTTTTCCGCTATCCTCATCACGAAATCACAAGGTCACACCTTTTTGCAAGCCGCCATAATGATTTATTATGTTTAACCTTTCAATAATGATACAAAAATCTGTTCGCTGTGGCAACATAATGTTGTATTATGTGATGCAAGGCCAAAAAAACTTGCATTCGAACACTACTCGGAATTAGACTGGTTAATTTAGGCCAGCTTGATAATGCCTGTGATAACATTATTTTGTCTAACTGAATTTTAAATGACGCCTGTTGGCCAATAGAATATCTTTATTTATGAGAGAAGCTAAATTATACGCAGATTATGCGTGTTTCTTTAAATTATGTAAATTGAATATTTTATGCAAATTATGCGGATATTATGCCGGATCATAATCCTGGACACTCTAGTCCCGGGTTCAAAATCTCTTGCACGTGCAGAATTTAGAGGGTGTGCTCTAAACTCTAAGTCCTAAGCTTGGGATAGTGTTCCAAATCGAAAATCGATTAATTACTCGAATTGGCAACTAATCGACTGATAATTTTATTAGACAACTAATCGATTGTCGACGTAATCGATTAGCTGATTAATCGACTATATAGTTAGTTAATCTATTAGTTGACTAATCGACTAGTTGTTTTATATGGTATCATACTCTGATCTTGTAATTAATGGCTACGCAATTACTGTATATCCAAGCCATTTCGATATACCAACCAATCGACTAGTCAATTAATCGCCAATCGATTAATCGATTTTGATTAGTTGGCTATAATCGATTTTTAATCAATTTTTTTAAAAAAATTTTGGCCAACTAATCGATTGCATTTTTTGGTCCGATTCGTAACACTAGCTTGAGACCAAACTGTTGCGTGTATTTAGTAGGGTTGGGGGCACGGTGTCCCAGGGCATGCCTCTGGGGCATGCCCCCCTGAGCATGCCTGGGGGCATGCCTCTAAGCTGAAAGGCATGCCCCTATCATGTGATTATAAGTCAGAATTATGCAAATTGATTGGCTACCTATTTTATTAAAGATGACTCAATTTTGTATAATTGTCTTGTAGAGTTTATAATTTATAATATATAGTAAGTGCACACTCTTGGGACCAAGCTTTAACAATGTACACTTAGAGATCAATAAGAGAAAAATTTATAAGGGCATGTATATATTTAGACCAGAACTTCAATACATATTTAGAGAGAGTATGTACTTATAGAGAGCACACTTACGGAGATTTATTATATATATAAGGGCATGCCCAGGCACAATAAGAAAGGGCATGCCTCAGCCCAAGGCATGCCCCCTAGGGGCATGCTCAAATTTTTTCCCGTGCCCCCAATCCTAGTATTTAGGAAGGTGTATTAAGAAATATAAAAGGGAATTTACACATTGGGACCCAAATTTGAAAATAATTATGAATGAGGGCCCAACTTAAAAATATTTATTTATAAAGATCTTTTTGAAAAGAAATATACTTAAAATAACCAGTGATAATTATTACTATCCCTAAATATTTAGGGTTAGGGTACAGTTATAGAGAATTTATATATATATATATATATATATATATAATTAGCTTAGTTTTTTATATAATATTAATAAATAAATAAATAAAATATAAGGTCTCAAATTTAGTTTTTATGAGGTTTTGAGCAGGGTTGGCATAAATGAATTTGGACAATTGTCTGATATCCAGTGTCAAATTGTCTTATCAAAGCAATAAACATTGAATAGAGTATAGATTAATCACATGAAATTGAATTATCTCATATAGTATTAAGAGAACAAAATTATACAAACCAGTATGGTTGGTATAGGTAATCAAATCTATATACTATAGTACAGGCTAATTTTTAAAATCAGTATATATATTTATATTAGTGTTAGAGTTAGAGTGGTAACAGATATTATATAATATTTTTTTACTATAGAAGTATTTTTTCTCCTCTAATATAAGCCAACTCTAATTGGATAATTTAAAAAATAGTTATAATATATTACAAATATAATTATATGGGGTCTTTGCCTTGAAAATAACCTTATAGTACATGATACCATAAGATTATTTTTAAGGCAAAGACCCATATTACTAATATATAAGAGGTGTGGCAACTTAGTGTAGTGGTCTAGTTGTTACCCTTTTCAAATAGCAGGTCTAGAGTTCAAATCTCATAGATGATGTTTTTGAAAATTAGATCTATATTACAATAACCTGATAAAGATAATCAGATTAGAAAATCTGTAACTTGAGTTATATCAGAGAGTATTTCTAAAAGATCTGCTAGCATTTGTATGATCTGAAAAAACTCAAGAACTACAAAAGAATGCGAACTAGTTTAGGGCAGTGCAAATACTTGATAAGTTCAAGATTGTGTAAATCTCTAATATTTGCTTAATATACAGGAACCTGTTTGAAAAAACCTGAATTGGAAATAGTGATGAATTTTCAATAGTATTACAAAATTAAAAACTATATTAAGAACTTAACTGGAGATTCAATAATTATAACTCTTATAAATTCAGGTCATACCAATTTAGCTGCTGAAGTTGTACCAGAGAAAAAAAATATGTATTTTGAAAACATATACTAAAGAAAAGATACTATGTAGCACTTAAAGCCTAAACAGACCAACTCTTTTGGACTAACTGAATTAAAAAAAACGATGTCTCTAGAGCTAGATCTATACATTAGATAGAAAGTCAGTTTGGGGCTAGCTGTAAATTCAATAAAAGTAGGAGATATTTAAAAGTAATACTCAAGTACCAAGTTAGGCTATAGCATAATAGTTGAGCACAATATTTCTAAATCTAATTCAGTAGTAATATAGGACATAGAACAAATTGAGATAGTTTTTACTATATCACTAAAGATACTTACAAGATTAGTCTCTAATTAGATATACTATAAAAAATAATAAAAAATAGCAGGTAATTGCCAATCTGGATAGTCTCTATTTGGAGATGTAGTAGTATAGATTAGATGTAACTGAAGGAGATAATATGTGAATATGATGTACTAGTACTGAATTATAAATATAAATTTACCAAATTCCTAATAAAGTTTGCTTTGACATAACAATTTAACTAAGTAAAAAAAATATAGTACTATTATATATATAATAATATAAGCTTGAATAACTTTTGATTCACTAGACCAATTTGGATGATTTAATTACCAAAATGATTCTTAGAATAACAGCTTTTTAATGAATCTAAAATCATCTAATTCTGATTGCATTACCTCAAGATTGGAAGTATTTTGTATTATATTTACTATATAGTAAATATAATACAAAATATTTTTGATCTTAGGATTATGTGATCATAATTGGATGATTTTGGATTATTTAGAAAGCTGTCATTCTAAAGATCATTTTGGTGATCAAATCATCCAAATTGGTCTGGTGAATCAAAAGTTATTCAAGTTTATATTATCTATATATAATATGTAGTTGGGTACAAATGCTATAAAATAAACACTATGAGACAAAATTGTATCTGATTGGCTACTAACCATGTGGATCTATATCACATATCGAATGCTTCAATTTCCGTTATTGCATACATCTTATATAACAACTAGTGCTTATTTTATTTATATGATTATACATATATATATCAGATAATTAATAAGCAATTCTTTATGTACAAGTCTTAGCCTAATCAGTTTTACTTCTTTTTTATTTACAAATAAAATAAACTTCTTTTTTACTTACAATTAATATAACCTTCTACAAATAAAAAACATATACTATGTTAGTGCACCATAGTAGCTTAGGGATGTTATGGTCCTACAAAGACCACGGTCCTAACTAGTTTTTTGAACCAGTTCAAGTAGTTCCCGGTCCAAGAATTTAGACCAGTTCAAATAAGTCAGTCTGCGATTTATATAATTAAATATATGCAAGATAATGTGCAGGGAACAATTACGTTCATATTTAAATTGTACTTGCGTGTTTATTTTTCATTACTAGAAGTCTATTATACTAATATCATTGCTTTGTAAAATGAACGTTATTTTACAGAGATTTGATCACAAGTGTAAAAGGTGGCTTTTTTTTTTATGTATACATAGAAATAAAAAAAAAATACCAATACTACTTTTTAAAAAATAATGTTTGAATTACGCAATCTTTTTACTGAAGCCGACTTACCAGAATTGGTTCATGTATAACTTTGATACTAAATAGAGCAATTAATGTTTTAAAACATTTCGAGATTAAAGAATTTTTATTTTATATAATAACAAGTTTTTATATAATTTCATGGGAAAAAACCCCAAAGTTTTGTAATAGCCAGTTTTAACTTAAACAAAAAAATTTTATTCACGAAATAAGAATCTCAAAACACACATTCAAGAATTGAATTTCTAAACTGTATGATTTAATCTACACAATGGGTAAAAATCAATATTAAAAAACCAGATCGTATCATTATTCTGCTCAACTAATATACAAGTATTTTGTAATTCATTATTATCCAATATAAAATAATTATCTTAAATGCATGTGATTCAACTTCTATAATTCGAATTTTTGTCCAAGAATCTAGATCGATCCTATTTCTGCTTATATTCTCACGATATCTGATGTTGTTTGTTTCAAAACTTAAAAAAAATCCAATTTCAGAAACTGAAACTTTCCAAATCATAAAATTGCATCTTTTAAAAAAATCACTGTGCTACATTTTCACGTATCAATTAGCCAATTCAAGATGAATCAAACTTGATTGTAAGAGATAAGAACATATAAAACGATGAAATAGCAGAATAAGTAATTATAAACTAAAGTTATACTGTAAAAAAAAAAAAAAAAAACCCCCAGATAAGATAAAATACAGTATATTAATCGTGATTAATATCTAAATCAAAAAACAAAAAATCACTTAGCTCAATAAATTAAAGTCCAATATGGTAATAAATAATAGAATGTATCTCTGATTTAAAAATATAGAGCTTTGCTCTTTTTTCTTACGAAAAAAAATGAACCTGATGAAAATTATAACTTTTCTGATTCTGAAAATAATGATCCGTTTGAAGATAATCTTTCAGACCTAAATAGTCAGGTTTCTCGAGAAACTAATACTAGTTTACCTCAAAGTAATAATACACCAAGAAGGCTTAAAAGGCATTCATCAGTTTGGCCTCACTTTGATACCACTACAGTTTCTCATCCTGGATTACCCATATGCCGAAGGTGTAATACTGTCTTTTCAGTCACTACTGGAGTTTTATCTTTACGAAGATATCTTAGTTCTCACAATATTAGTACGCCGGCAAGATGCCAAACTACTCTTCCTTTTCCTAGAAACCCTAGAACTGACCCATATAATGATGAAGAGCAAAAGAGGAGAGACAAAAAATTAATTACCTGGATCATCGCCGACCAACAACCATTCACCGTTATTGAGAATCAATATTTTAATAATTTCATTAATCTTGACCCCCATTATAACACCAACAAGACAAGCTGCAAAAGAATAGTTATAAATAAGTTCGAAAGTAGAAGAATTAAAATAGTTAATGATATTGTAAGAATTCCTGAAAAAATTTTTCTAACCGCCGATATGTGGATATCCCAAAATTTCGAAGTATTCCTTGGTGTTACAATTCACTACGTTGATGCAAATTGGAAAATGCGACATTTTCTTTTAGATATCATTCCATTTACCAATAGACACATAGGTATAAATATGGCAGATGCCATTAACGATCTTCTTACTGAATTTAATATTCAAGATAAAGTTCTAGCGCTTACGACAAATAACGAGTCCGCGATGATCGTTTGTGGAAGACTAATTGCACAAGAACTCCAAAATAAATTTGATAATATTGGGTTTTCACATTACTGTTGTGCGGCCCATGTGCTCAACTTAGCCGCAAAACAGAAATTAGAAATGGTAGACACCTCAGTGGAGAAAGTTCGAAGCCTAATGTCAAAAATCAAAGTATCTACCCATCTTTGCGATGATTTGCGTGGATTATATCAACTTAAGGGAATTCCATATCTCAAACCTGAATTAGACATGGACACAA
>CAJVPY010003755.1:0-13577 GCA_910591965.1 Dentiscutata erythropus
TATTCTTAAAATTATATCCGAAAATAAGCACCTCTTATAACAAAAAAAGGGTGCTTAATTTCGGAACTATACGGTAATGCGTACCATTTCTTTAGTCGAGCACCATGATATGTGAATTGCTAGAAATTTTCTAAATTTTTGGAATTTTTGTCCCGACTATACTCGTATTTACGTTCGTTTATTTCTAATCGGAGTGTTATCTAATAATAGTTGGTCATTAAAGAAAGTATAATCATTAAAAGTAATCAAATTATACGTGTTATTCCTTTAGCCAGTAACTCTAACTTCTAACTTCGTTATTATTCGCCCTTGTTGTTATGTTCTGCTCCTTCTATTTTTTAATTAACTATTTATGTTTTTACATTACTTTAATAATAATAAATAAAGTAATTACATATAAATAATCAAAATATCTTCCTACCAACGCGAAAATTATGTAATATAATCTTTACTTATTGATAAAATTTGGCACAACGCGTATGTACTGTACATTAATTTTCCCACTATTTTGTGCAATGTTACATTATGGTTAAGTTTTTGATTATTTTTAATTTGCTAAAAATAATTTTGACTCAAAATATCGATTACAGTATACTAATTTTGAAAATTTTTGTCTTGCTTGTGCAGTCGTCCTCCTCTATAATCACTCAGGTTGTTTTACAAATATGTATGTGATTATAACTATAAAGTGCTTATATTGAGGTATTTTTTACTAAGATTATTAATAAATTGGTTTAAAATTTTATGTGATTATAGAAGTTGTGATTATATAGGAGGTGACCATAGAGGAGGACGACTGTATAATATCTGTCGGTAGTGTGTTTTCGATAATAATTGATATCAATTTTTTTTTTTAAATTATAATTATATACTAAAAATTAGGAAATGCTTTGGGTTCTAAAAACTTCAAATTATTTTTGTATTAAAATTTCATTGAACAAAATGATGAGTTCACGCATAATAGATTAATTGTGCATGCTCATATATCAAAATTAATTTTATAGATTGCAACTACAAATAGAAGGTGGTTCCACCTTGATTAGGATAGGAATCTAATGTTACTAAAAAAAAATGAATAAAAATGACAAAAGAATAGAGAAGAGTTGGTTGCCAAGACATCACTTAAATGACTTAGTAATGCGCCAGGTTAGCAATACATACACCTTAGTACAAGAACGACTCGTTTGTTCACAGCCACTTCTGATTCCCTTTTCTTTTTCAGTATTTATATTATCCTTCTACATTTTTTTTTTCTTATTTTTTCTTATTTATGTAGTAGACTTAATGAATGATATAAAGTTGTTCTGGAATAAGTTAAGATTGAAAAATAAAAATAAGTATTTTAATATTGATAGATTAAATTAAGGTATTCATTTGTTTAATTTTTATATAAAATTAAAAGAAAGTTGTTTTTATTTATAGAAATGTTAATTACCTTCTTTTTTTCATTAAGAGACACAAATTCAGGCATTATAAATTAGGTATTGTACCTGGATAGAGTTTTCATCAGAGATATATAAGAGTTCATCCGAATTATGGCATTTAAGTATCTTGGTAGCGATTTTTTAGGAATGCTTTCTACCAATAATTTCATATTAGATAAATATAATTAGAGATTAATTTATTGACAAAAGCAGATAATTGTCATATTTTTATAGTATTCTACTTGATTTTTTGTAGAATCATAGCATTTTTTGAGTTCACAAATTTCTCCACTTGACCTAGCTATATTAAAAAAAACACTTTAATTTAACGTGATTACAAGCATGTGTGTCTTTGCCTTGAAAATGACCTTACGGGACTATATAGATTTTATGTATAAAACTTAAAATTTCTAGCTATCCAATTCAAATAAACTTTTTTTTTTATTTTGTAGAGCTTAGTGAGTTCTACAAAATAAATGAATTGGATTATTAGATGGCTAGAAATTTTAATTTTAATTCATAAAATCTACATAGTCCCGTAAGGTCATTTTCAAGGCAAAAATCCCATGTTTATGATATATTTTATTTAATTTTCCAACATTGATTCAAATACTGTAGTATTTCAATGTGGCAATGTATTATAATTAGAGATGTACGATTGCAGGTTTTTTTCTCTGCATATCACATGATCCATTATGCAACCATATGGGATCTTTGCGTTTTCCGATCGGACCAATTCGTAAAAGCTTAGACCAGAATGCCAATTCTTATTCATATGTGAATCACCTTTTGCTTTATTTATTCGATAGTTTATTAAATAAACTGCCGAATCAGTAAAGTAAAAAGATGGTTTACAAATCCCTATAAAAAAGTCGATCCGTGTTTTATATTCCATGTTTTTTCCGTAAATGTTGCATATTCACGGAATTTATAATCTTAAATCATGGAGATTATTCGGATTGTCTAGATTTTGTCGATCATGTTGCAGATTCACGGAGTTTTTACAAAAGATATGGAAAATAATGAAGATATTCGGATAAAATTTCTGATAGGGTATAAATAAGAAACAGCATTCTGGTCCAAACTTCTGTGATCAGAAAATCCCGAAGGGTGATTTTCCTAGTAAAGATCCCATATATATATTTACTTTGTATAATTATTATCTGATTTTTTATCAAGAATAGCTTTAATATGTGTGTTATATGTACATCTAAAGATGTTAAATAGTTAGTATTTAATCATATTGACTCAGTTTGGAACTTAAACCATTAGTGTCAAACTCAAAATTGTGTAAACTAGGCTGGTTTGTTGCGTTTGTAACACATAATTATAAATTATGATAATTAGCTATTCTTCGCATAAGTAACTTCACATAATAACTTTTTGATTTTTTTATTTAACCAGTTATGCTTATTTAAATATTAGCATAATAAACAAAGTTAGATATCGAAAGTAAATTTTACTCTTTTATTATACAAACTTCTTTTTATGTGTAGTATGTGATTAATCATTATATCAAATTGAAACATTAAATAATAAAACTTTTATTGAGTTAAATTTATTTGATAAATTTATTTGATAAATTTAATATACATTTTTAACTTTAAAACCATCTACTTATATGACTTTATTTTTTGTATAATGAACATACATAATGCACATGATACATTTCTAATTATGATATATTTTTAACAAATTAAATTTTTTACATGTTCATATTTTGGAATTATAATGATTATAACTGATTATTGTCATGTATAGGGATGGGTTCGGTTTTGGCTTAGTCGCTTAGCCGGCAGCTATAGCTGTAGTCGATGCTAGTTGGTCAGAGCGGCTTAGTCGACCGACTAAAATTGTAACCAACCGATGATAGATTTTCAATATAAATAATAATAATGGGCACTTTAAAATTTTCCGTTTGGTGTGACGAATAATGGCGTGACGAATAACACTCGATCGTTATTCGTCACCCGATCAATAATTTGGTGTGACGAATAACACACAATCGTTATTCGTCACCCGTATTAATAACGTCGATCTTTGTCAATAACAATCTAATTCTGGTCAAACTTCCAGCCAAATGATATGTAAATTTTACTAGAATTAGACTGTTTTAATAAAGATCATCCAATCAGCACGTGCGTATTAAACAATTGATCGGCTATAGTCGGCTATTAGTATTAGCTGCTTTAGCCGATCGGCTAACCGGCTAAGAGTCGATAACCGATCGTAGTCGACCGATAGTCGACCGAACCTATCCCTGGTCATGTACGCATAACAAAAATGTCACATGTAGGAATAACTGACGGCAATATTAATGTAAATAAACGATGTGATATGTGATGTATTGTAGTAAGAAATAGGATAGGATATTTGATTGAATAAATTACGGAATTAAAAAAACCATATATAGTTTATTGAAATAAAAAAAAAAGAAGTATAAATTATCTTATATTAAAAGCAAAATTTAGTTCATATTAAATTTGAAATTTTGAATTCTAAATTATTAATAAACGTCATAATATTTTATCAACTTAGTCAAAAAGTGTATCTAAATTAAGCAATTAAATTCCCGCCAGCTTAGTAAATTTTATTAAATTTAAGCAAACAACTTTACAATTAATAAAGAATAATAAGTTTAAACCAAACAAGAATGAGTGATATCTACCGTGGAGCCATTATCAATCAGTACTGTTGTTAACTTCAATAATATCATATTTTTCTTGAATCTTTTTAAATTAAATTTTGTAATCAAAATTATTTCCATAAAAGTCAAAGGAGGTTAATGTATAATTTTTGCGAAGAGCATCTGCAAAGATTTTTCCTCCTTCTAATCCAATATCATTACCACTAATATTTAAAGAAGTCAAAGAAGTGTTGATACAAAGAGCTTCTGCTAGTGCTTTCCCTCCTTCAAATCCAATCTTATTATGGCTAAAATCTAAGTAAGTTAAGGTTTTGTTTTCACAAAGAGCCTGTGCCATTGCTTTTCCTCCATTAAAATCAATATAATTATTGCTAATATTTAAGGATATTAAAGTAGTGTTTATGTAAAGAGCCTCTGCTAGTGCTTTCATTTCCTCGGAAATGAGTTCATTATATGAAAGATCCAAAAAAGTTAATGCAGTATTTAGGCAAAGAGCCTCTGCCAATGCCTTTCCACCATCTTCAATTCCATTATCAGCAATATCTAAATTAGTTAAAGTAACATTTTTATATAAAATTTCCGCTAATGCTTTCCCTCCTTCAGGACCAAGCTTATTGTTACGAATCTTTAGAGTAATCAGAGTAGTGTTAACACAAAGCGCTCCTGCTAGAATTTTTCCTTCCTCAAAACCAAGTTGATTGCCAGAAAGATTTAAATAAGTTAAAGTAGTATTTATGCAAAGTGCTTTTGCCAATACTTTAACTCCTTCAAATCCAATATAATTATCGTCGATGTCTAGAGAAGTCAAAGTTGAATTTTTATAAAGACCCTCTAATAATGGTTCTAAGCACTTTAAATCAGACCGAGTTTTATGAAATTGCAAAGAAGTTAAAGTAGTATTCTTATGAATGGCCTCTGTTAGTGATTTCACTTCCTCAAAATTAAGACAATTGTTTGAAAGTTTTAATGAAGTAATCGTAGAGTTTTTGCTAATAACTTCTATTAGGTCATCTATTTCCTCAGAATTAAAATAAATTTCGTCGAATGATAAATAGATTATAGTAGTATTTGTAAAAAGATTTTCAAAGGTTACTTTATTAATATTAGTTCTCCAAAGTGATAATTCTTTAAGATTTGTACTTGTTCGTAGAAACATTGCAATTAAAGGACGTTCAACAGCTCTTACGACCAAATCTTCATTTTCTTCATCATAATCGAAATAATCAAAAGTAGTTAAATAACGAGACCTACGAGATTCATTAGCTCCATATCCTTTATCATAAAGCCAACTTTCAATACCACCGAGCAAATTTTTGTCTACAAACGTAGTATAACTTGAATACTCAAATAATGGTTTTGGACAGTTTGGAAGAATGATTTTAAAAGGTATCAGAAGTGATTGTTCTTTAGCGTTTAATGACAAAATATATATTTTTATAAGTCTTTTATCTCGAGAATAAGCTATTGGTCTGCTCCATAATATTGGTATAATAATTCTGCACCATCGACGGTTTACAAGAAGGTATGAAAATAAATTTTTATAATCTTTCTGATTCTGAAAGTTATTAAATATTTCGATAAAACACTCATTCGGTAAGTTAATCATTTTAAAAAAATTAGAAATTAATATTAATGTCGTTTATCGCCATATATAACAAAAAAAAAAAAAAGTTGTGATCATATGAGTAAGACAAAAATGATGATCTAAAAATTGATCTCGCATAATAATAACCTAGAGTTTGGCGTACAAAAATTCATAAATCGCTTACCATATACAGTAATTACTACACCAAAACAGGATTGATACAAATATCAGTCCATAACATAAACAGTCAATTCTGCTGCGACAGCAAGTCATATTTGCAATCTGATTCCCTCATCCAGAATTCCGATATGTTCAATATAATTACTAAATTCAATTATTCACATTTTATATAGACAGTCTGCCTCAGGTGGGGCAATGCTATACAGCACAAACTCAACTACATACAGCGTAATATCGGTTATTTTTTCAAGAACATACCTGACTTTCATTTATAAAACCTATTTCTGTTAATTTTGATTAATTACACTTTAGTAAACCTCTAGAATTAGAGATTTTATATAATATAAAAAATGCGTCATTAGTAGTGTTGGCGGTAGAATTACTGAATTACGGCATTCTACTATATGGTAGAATTAAGTACGGCATAGAACCTACAACGCCGTAATACCGTAATACCGCAATGCCGTAATGCCATAATGCCATAATATCATAATACTATAGTATACCATAATTCTATAACATTATAATAATTATAAAAATATATGGTTAAATAGTTATGTAACATAATCACACCAAACCAGGAACGTTGTGCTTCAGACTAACGCTTGCCTCAGATCACAGCTGATGCACTTCCGATTCAGATCGTCAGGTGAGGTGCATAAACTACGTATTGATCTATCATCTAAACTGCAACATCACAAAGTTGTTTTTATGTAGAGTTACGTAGAATTTTTATGTAGAGTTATGTGAAATTTTTATGTAGCTTTATAAACCCAATGTAGATTTTACATAGCTATTTATATATCTATATATATATCTATGTAAAACTATGTAAATTTCAAATAAAAATTTCAACTTAAATACCAAAGTTAGGAATAGATTTTAAAGCTTAAACTAGGGTTTGGGGAGTGTTTTCAGGCCTGCTGAACATTTTTATTAGTGTATCGAACACTGATTGCCTTAGTCATTTTTGAGAAATAGCCAAAGTAAATTAATTTATTTCATATAGTTATAAATATATTTTTTATATTTATATAAATAATAAATAAAATTTATATAAATATTATATTAAGTCATATATAAAAAGGATGTTCTATAGAATAGGTGGGCAATATAAAAAATAAACTCCGCTAATGATTAATAATCATTAATAGATATTTAGCGGAGTTGCGGAGTTTGCCCACCTATTCTATAGAACATCCCTTGATAGAGCTATGTAGATTTTATAAAAAAATTGACCTTGTGATGTTGGTAGCATCTTGCACCTCTATTCTTTTCTTTAAATTTCTTTTCCTGAATTTTCATGGCACATTCTTTTCCAATTAATATGCACTTTTTTTTCTACACGTATGGTTTTGTTTTTTTTCCTAAATTTTCTCTGCATACTCTTCCTATTTAAGTCTTCTCTGCACATTCAACTTCAATAATACATTTTATTCTATACATATATTTTTTTCCTGAGCAATGACTGATCGATAGGTTACGCACCTCATCTAACAATCTACACCTGAGGTGCATCAGCTGTGATCCGAGGCAAGCATTAGTCCAAGGCACATTATATACATCTATTGTTGTTAGACGAAACCTTTTCACATTATGATGAAATACGAAATCTAAACCCCAAAAGACGAAACCTCTGATGAAACTCGAAACCCCAAATTCTTCCAACGAAAGACAAAACCTTAAACTTAAAATGACGAAACCTTATGCTCAAAAAACCTTAATGCTCCTGCTAAAAAAAAAAAAAAACACACACAAGAAAAGAAAATTATTATTTTCAGTCATAATTTATTCAGAGATTAATGTCTGAAATTACATGCATGCTAGCAAAAATAAACCAGTTCATTTTTTTCATGGTACTCATTAAATAATGAATTAATTATACTGGCACAAAATAAATTGGTAAGATCACAAAGTAAGCGCACCAAGCAATTCTCACTAGAACTGATATGCAGTATACTAGTATATAAAATATTCATTTTTAACTCTCTTTAAACAATTCAAATGTCTGTTATTTGTATAATAAATTTTTTTGCAATTTTTATACATTTCTGTATTTTGTACCCTTTACAGTTTCATCACCTTTCGTAAGTTTCGTCATTTAAGATTTTAATTGATAAAAGACAAAACTAGGTTTCACATTTAGTCAGCACGAAACCTTGAGGTTTCGTATAACAAATATATATATATACATAACTATAATTTTTATAACTTTAGGCACTGAAATTTTGTTTTAATAATAAAAAAAAATACTAAAATTATTAACCAGTAATAATTAGATTATTGCCAATAATCCCTATGTGATTACATTAGAAAACTGCATATTATAGTATATGTAAAATCATAATAAAATTAAACCTTAAATTTTGAAATAGTGAATGATACTGCACTGCACATTATCAAGTAGTTTCTAGTTAACAACTCGACTAATTGATTAATAATTATTAATTATTATCATTATTAATTCAAGAGTTACCACCACTAGGCACGGGTACAAATAATCATAACAATAAGTAAAGTTATATTCTATACTAAAAATTTCTTAAAACTCCTATTGCTTATTTTAATGGCATTTTTACCAAGATGATTTTGCTAAACCATTATATTATTTTATTTTGACAAATTAGTGAGTATAATGATAGATTGTTTTTATTAACCAATGTACATTTTAAAATAAGATATTTAAATTTGTAGATATACATTATATTTACATTATAGCTTAATTTCACATTAATCTAGTTCGAGTAAGTATATTAGATATTATTTCAAGAGAAAATATAACTTCGATCATATAAATTCTTGATGTTTGAAGTCACATTTCTCTTGGCGTAATTAATTTATTACTGTATTAATAAGTATACTTTAGGAAAGTACAGTGTTTGTGAATCTTTGTTAGGATCTTTCAAAATTAACATATTTTTTAGAAGATAAAGAATCAAATTTGGAATTATATGTCAAATTAAACATTGTATTTTGCAATTCATGTTTATATGGTTTAAAAGTAATTAACAACATTCTTATGCTTATTATTCTACAACTTAATATGATTAAACACTCAGCTTAAGTTAGAATTAATATTATGTATATCAGATTTTTAATAATATTTGAACGTTTTGTGTTCATTCTTTAACACCGATTTCTTTAAATTAATGACCAAACATAATTATTCGTCACCCATGACAGAAATATAACATAACTTGCTTTGCAGTTACCAATTTAATCATGAATATAATAGCTCGTTACAGATCTGCAGCTTGAGCATTTACGTCAATCATTAATTGCTTTCGCATTAGTAAAATATAGGATAATTTAGAACAATTTAGGAATTTTAGAACATCAAAAAACATGTCTTTTTATTTTAGGATATTCCGAAAACAAACTTTACTCCTAGCTATAAGAAATAACCTTGACTAAACAGTAAAAAAAAAATTAAGATCTTTCACTACGAACTTTGATGATCAATGATTACCTATTCACAAAACCAGTAAATTTATTGTTAATTCTAAAAATTACTTAAACAATAAACACTAACGAAATGTTACCCTATGTTATTCTATGCTATTTACAGTGTTACAGCATTTTAACACATTACTGCAATAGCATTATTATTTAGATACAACAGCATTATGGTATTTCAATATAACAGCATAATAGCATTACGGCATTACAATATTGTGGCATTACGGCAAATAATACTGCACATGCCGTAACCAAGATTTTATTCTCAATAAAATCATCAACTCGAAAGGCTTTAACAATCACAATAATATTAATTTAACTAGATACCAAAAACAGAAATGTCATAATACCAAACCATTACTATATTTACTCATTAACTCAACATTACCCTATCAACTTTGCATTAATTTATTGACACTTCATAATTTTTATTTGCTCATCCTTGCCATATTTGATTGTAATATGCGATTGCTTTGTATAGACCGTTTGTTATATTTATGGTGTATTGTATTTCTGGGAAGATTAAAGAACACTGAACCCAGTGATCATCACAGTATCACATGACAATCACCCGGCCTAGGTTAGGGTTAGTTTAGGGTTAGGGTAGAAGTTAGTTTAGGCCAGTTTGTTTAGTTCTGGTAAACAAATGACATCATGATATGTTTATCATGTGATTGTCGATCACTGGGTTCAGTGATCTTTAAGTGTCCCGTATTTCTATCATGCAGAGATCGTCGCAAAAAATTTCTCAATCCTTAAAGAGGAATTTTTTCTCCTGTCGTTTTTATCTATTATTATTTTAATTTCGATTTCATTTTCAATTCAATTTCGGTTTATTTCAATGTATATTCTAGAAAAAAAAAAGTTACCGATTGTGAAACAATCGTTGTAAGTGGAATCAGAATTTAAGTGGTTTCGGAATTTATATAAAAAACTCCCATTTAGGGGTTGATTTTATCATATTTATACCCATACCTAACCCTAATTTAACTAGGAAATTCCGAAACCACTTAAATTCCATTCCCACTTATAACTGATATAAAACTATTAAACATGAGTGCATATTTATTGAAGTAATCTGCTGTAATAAGCTTATTGTTAGAGAGTCAGATACAGTAAATTGAGCTAAATAAAACTGTTACATGCGGGGCTATAAGATTTGTCTCATGAGTTAAATAGTTTATCTGTATAAGATAAAATGAGGCTTATAGAGCAGTATTTGGAATAAAAGTCGATTATTCTTTAAGCCTCATTGTATAATGAAAATCACATGTTTACCTAGATTTACCCTTTTTATAGTCACGAAAATTATGTAAATCAAAATTGAAGATCTGCTAATTGCAACAAAGCCACACAAATAACCTTGGCGAATGATAAAAAAAAATTAAGAACCTTTCGCAACAAACTTTGATGACCAATGTTTTCTATTCATCAAACCGGTAAAAAATCTGAAAGGAAAAAAACAGAAAAGGTGACAAAAATTAGAAAAAAATACTGTAATCAACATTCATTTAATAAACATATCATGACGTCATTAGTTACCAGAATTACGTAAATAGACTGGCCTAAACTATGCTCCTAAACTAACCCTAACCTAGGCCGAATGACAGTCATGTGATATTGTGATTATCACTGGGTTAAATCATCCCAAAATAAGTACTTTATACTATAAATTGATAATAACAAATGTTGTAAGTGGGAATGGAATTTAAGTGGTTTCAGAATTTCCTAGTTAAATTAGGGTTAGGGTACGGGTATAAATATGATAAAATCAACCCCTAAGTGTGAGTTTTTTATATAAATTCCGAAACTGTTTCCACTTACAACATATCCTTAATAGTTATGTCAGTATTATAGTGGCTATCATTAAAGTCCTGCTTTTATTTATGCTAATTGCATTACATACAATACGTATTCATATTAGTTGTTTTTTTAACATTATTTATACGAATTTAAATTTTAATTCAAGAATTCTTGACATGGAATATAAACTGAACTGGTTCTGGATGTTTATTTATATTTATTTTTAAATAGAATCAAGTCCCTATTTCGTAGACAAGAAACCTCCGACTTTTTATTAGGACGATTTTCACATGCTATAAAGTCACTGTATTAAGTTTCTATCTTTTAAACCGAAGTATTTGATAGAAATACTTTTTTGGTGCGAATTTCACATGAGATTATCAAAAACTATAAATAGTATTGAGTAATTAGCGACTTCCATTTGTGCAAAATTTATACAATAGCAGAAAGAGAAATACACATTAAAATTTTACGCACAAGTAGGTGATTGAGAATTCTTTCCATTTATATCACTAAGTACATGCATTATTTGTTGTACGTAAAAATTTGATATATGTACGTACGTACTTATTTATTTTTTAAAGCGAAAGGTTTTTTAAGGTATTAAGAATCAAATAATCCATCCTGCTATATGCTAGTTAAACATTTTATTTGATGTTTGTGAATTTTCGGTCGGTTTATCAATTAACATTTGGTGTATCTTCGTGAATTGTTTATTCCAACATTTTTATATATAATAATATTTGCAACAACTGCGATTTTTTAAATACTGCATAAAATTTGACATAAAATGTATCACAAGACCACAATATAATGTCTTAATGTTCATAAGGATCAAGTTTAATATAAGAGACCCTACTCTAAATTCAATTGATTAATAATCAATTTTAATCAATTTTATTAGTGGGGTCCATTATACTAAACTTGATCCGGTCGTAATCTAAATGATACAATATTGAAATCCAATACTGTATTTATAATATAACTATACGTAATTTATATTACAAGATGACATTAATTTTGTATTAATTTTATTATTAAAATAATTACATAGACTTTCAAACTTATACTCTGCGATTTGATTTTTTTGCAGCAGACTAATTCTAAAGAGACACAAGTTGCGATTTTGCAACAGGCATTTCTAACAGTCACTCATATATGTACCTGGTGTCGCAATAAATTCTTCTTTATGTCGATTTTTATAAATAAAAAAATAAAACTGCAACTAAAATACTACACCTATACCAATGCCAATTACAATATATAAATATATGGAATTATGATTTGTTTGACTGGTTGGGAAATTATCGTTACTTTGTGTTTATTTAACTGTTTGTGTTGGTTTAGCTGAGTTCGTTGTTGTAAGTATATTAAATGGTATCCCGAAATTCTGAAAGACAGATTCCTGAAAAAGACTAAGTTAGATGGCTTTAGTTATAATGTAGTCAGCATTATGTCCTTTTGGGATTTCAGGGTAGAACCATGCTTAATGTAGTAATTCAGGTGTAACTTTGTATGTGTCAAGAATATAAATATTATTTTTGTGTAAAGTTGATGCTTAAGTCACGCCTGAATATTTAATAATTAAATAATTTTAGTAAATTGGTTTAAAATAAATAAACATATAAAGTTAATTAACAAATGCAAGTATCATATAATTTTTGTATAAAGCATGAAGAATTTGTATTTAATACTGAAATATCATAAAACACATTGCTATAATTAAATGATGAACCTCCATAAGGTGGGACGAAAAATGTCGCAGTCCTGTGATCTCCGACTGCTTACGGCCCATTTGATATAGCGATACTCCGTCAAGAACTGTACTAGTGATACCCTAATACGGCGAGTCAGTCGCTAAATGATCCGAGACGTCGTGTAGCCTACGATCGGCTTAATCGAAGAGAGGCGTTTAGATTTGACGAGTGGAGTTTTATGGTCGTAGGTATTTCTTCTTTAACTTATATCGGGAACTCAATTTTACACAATAACACTTATATTTTCTGTCCAATAACACACAGCTAAACCACGGCTTAGACATTTCACTTGTCTTCAAGCCGGAATAAACAACAACCACAACTATCCACAGTACGTTGGGAGAGTTGGACAATAATCAACCGGACAGAGTTTCGGTAGACTTTACGATTATTACGTGAACAAGAAAAGAGCGATCGTACTACTATGCCACTTAGTAGTAGATCGTTTAGTTTATTAAGTGAATGTGGGGTAATGAAGTGATTATAAATCGCGAACTACTGTGTTTCAAACGCCTTTATTTTATACTTTCTTCTACTTAGGGCACATTATACATCTAATCTGTGTTTTACTGTTTATACAAATCATAAAGAATATATCACTTATACTAACTAAACTACTGGCATCACTGTTTCCCTTCATAACGCTAATATACTTTGCAGAAACCTTTGATTTTGCTAAATATATTTACTATATAATAAGAATATAATTAAAATATAATTAA
>CAJVPY010003756.1:0-13576 GCA_910591965.1 Dentiscutata erythropus
CATTTGATATTTAGTCTGCTGAAATGTCTAAATATTGCCGAAATCCTAAATTATGCCGAAATGTCTAAATAATGTCAAAATGTCTAAATAATGTCGAAATGTCTAAATTAAGAAATATATATGAAAAACATAAGGGAATTAGGGCTATTAATCAGTTCCGACTAAAACCGCCGGTCCTGTGGTCCTCCTTAGAACCGGGCCAATCCGGTCTTTTATGGGCCGGACAGACCAAAAAGACTATCGGTCCGAATATAGTAGCTTTAAATTATTAACGAACATGTGTGACCTAATTTTTTGTGTATGCGAGGTTAATTTTTTTAATACTGTTGTATCTAAATATTATAAAGCTGTTGCAGTAATTGTTAAAATACTACAAAAACAAGCAAAATTACGAGGAAATATAGTATTATGCCTATACCATTTTCACAAAACCTTTCTAGAGGCCTCATTTTATGCCCTATCAATGATTTATTTGCAGATATCAAAGACCACGCTGCAAGAACTATTAGATGCAAAAAAGATATTTGACGAAGTTAGGGATGGAAATTTCGATGATATTTCTTCTGGACTAGGTACTTGTTTTGATTCTAAAAGTTTAGTGAAAATAGGTGATGGAGAGATAATTTATCATAATTCAGAAATTCAGGATGTAATTTGCGATGGTATGGTAAAGATAAGTGCTCAATTATTGCATAAAGTAAACAGACGCTTGGAATGTTGTGAGATGTCGAAAAAAGCGATTAATGACGCTGAGACTCTTGCTTCCAGAAAAAAATTAATAAAAGGATCAATGGCTTAATAGATTGGGGGCAATGGGGCATTAGGACATTGAGCTCGGCTACACTCTATAATAACGTTAGAGATTCATTTCCTCCATTTATAGCGTTTAAAGCTGTAAGTTTTGGATCTAGATATGCTATAAATTTAGCAGCAACCAAATATCTAGGTATGTTGTCGAAGAATGTGAATATACCAGAAAAATATAAAGAACTCAATAAAGGTTTAATCGAAGCATTAAAAGCTTATAGCAATGGAGATTATCTCAATTTTTTAATGAACTTTCTAATAATAAGATTTTAGAATTAGAGAAACAAAATGATTCTAATAATATCATTATCATTATCAATATAACTGTCAATCCCAATGACATTATCAAAAAGCTTTTAAGCTACAAAGTTAGACCAGATGGAGTCGCATATATATTGTACTTGATAGGATGGGTCTTGATTAGTAAAAAAATAGTTCACGGAAAGTCAGAAAAAGAACTAGTATATCTAGTTAAAAATATTTTTAATAGTACATTAAATAAAAAGGATGAACTTGAGAAAATAGCAAAAGAATTGGATAAAAACTTCCATGAATTAAGAAAAAAAAATGTGGAGATTCACTTGGAGAATGGTGAAAGAAATAATGACTCGAATGAATATGAAGATGATGCTCGAGAAATGCCATTTGAAGCAAGGCTAGAGGAAATACTTAACATAACAAGAATTAATCTTATAATTCTCGATTTGCTACATTCTAGTCGCGAGAGTAAAAGATAATATTAAAAAAGTTCGAAATTCGATAAACTACAATTATCAGTTCGCCGCCTTGGCTAAACATTGCTTAAAAGCTTTGGAAGATATTTTGTGGGTTATTGGACGTGAAGAAGAATTTTCTGAAGAATTTCCTGAAGAATTTCCTGAAGAATTCTCAGAATCAATTCAAGAATTATGCGAATATAGTAAAACTGCGGCAAATTGCGAACAGTTAGCTGAAAAAGAGGTTAATAGATTAAACAGTTTAAATCATTGGCAAGAAGCACTAAACAATTATGAACATGCGCTTAAAATAAATCCTAACCGGCAAGATTTGCAGCTTAATTGTGCGAAATGTTTATTGAAATTGTCTAAGTATATACCCAAGCCATGAAATTTTCAATTCAAAATTCTGCAATGAACTCATCATCAGAATGTTGGCGCATTCTTAGCATTGCGTATTGTAAACAAGCTAATTATAAAAAAGCTGCTAATAAGGCACTAAGGCTAGACTCAAAAAACAAATTAGCAGGAAATCAAAAAGATCTTCTCAAAAGCCTTATCGTGCAAGATAATATTGATCGTTCAATTGATCGTTACGAAAAAGAAAAAAGTGACATTAAATATGAAATAGATTTTCTAAACAATTCCCATAATAATGAGAGCCCTGTTTACAATATCTTATCAATTGATGGAGGAGGTATACGTGGGATATTACCTGCTTTATGGCTCAGTGAAATAGAATCTCGTATCCACAGACCAATTTCACATTTATTTAATATGATAGCTGGAACTTCAACCGGCGGAATAATTGCCGCTGGGCTATCAGCTTCATGGTTTTCACAGTCTAATACATCTTACGAATATTCTGACTCAAGGCCAAGATTCTTGGCTTCAGAGATATTAAATATTTATAAAAATGAAGCAAAAGAATTGTTTACTACAAATAGTTCTTTTTTTAAATATATCATTACTAAAAGAGAAGTATACAAACGATGGTTGTTATTTGGTAAGATGAAGTTAGATAAAGCACTTACCGAATTGGTTATTCCTGCAGTAAATGAAATCAATATAACACAATTGCATATCTTCACAAGCTATGATGGTCGTGAAAATGCCTCAAAAAATGACTCATTTGTTGATGTCTTAATGTCTACAACTGCTGCGTCTACCTTTTCCCCACCTTATGAGATAATGAATAAAGGCTTTTTTCTAGATGGGGGATTGACTCTTAATAATCCAGCATTAGAAGCTTACAATCAAGCCAAACGATATAATGTAAGTGAAGAAAATATTCATGTGCTTTTTCTGGGAACGGGAAGTTATATACCGGCTTTTTTGGGCACAAATGTCCACAACGTAATGATGTCTCCAAAAGAAGGTGATACCCGATAGACAAATGTACACTAATTTTAGGAAATCGCTATCAGCGATGGCAAATCTGGTTCGAGAACCCGATAAAATTAGATGAATCCGAAAAAATACCTTATCTTTTAGAGTTAGGATATCAATATATTGAAGAGCTTGATTGTTCGGATGATAATCCCATTAACAAATTGGTTGAATCTTTGGAAAATAAGAATAATAACTGAAATTCATATTTATATCAAGAGTCAGAGTTATTTCAGATGTATTAGATGACGTTTTATTTACTAGGCATTAAATATTTTCATGTGATGATTCTTTCATTGATCAATGATTTTCCTTAACTAAAGTAAAAAAAAATCTATATATTCTAGTTTATTACTTCTTTCACTCTTATTATTTTATTTATTTAATTTTTATAAAATTTTATTTCTTTGAACTTTAAACAAGATTTCTCGACAACCAGCTATCTGAATCTGATGAATTTTTTTTTTATTTTAATTTTATGCTTCATAGAATCAAAATAAAAAAAAAATTAGCAATTTGAATAGCTGCTTGTTGAGAAATATTCATTAAAAGTTAAAAAAATTGGCCGCAGTTTTTTTTTTATAAGCGATTAAATTTGAACGAAGATTACTCGCCACTTACTTGTCAAACTCAATCAAATTTCTTTTATTTTAATTCTATAAGCTCATAGAATTCAAATAAAAAAATTTTGGTCGAATTTGACTAGGTAAGTGTCGAGTAGTCTTCGTTCAAATTTAGCCGCCTATAAAAAAAAAAAAGCTGCGGCCAATTTTTTTTAACTTTTAATGAATATTTCTAAACGGCCAGCTATTCAAATTCGATCAATATATATATATAATTCTATGAACTTCATGGGGTTAAAATAAAAAAATTCAGATAACTGGTTGTCGAGAAATCTTTGTTTAAAGTTCAAAGAAAGAAAATTTTATCCGATTTTATTTTTTTTTCTTAGAATATTGGAAACGCAATTTTAGATATTCTAAATTTTTTTTTAATTTTATTTCAATAATTGCAAAACCAAGTTCAATGAACTTTTTTATTTAACTTCTATGAAACTATAGAATTAAAATAGAAAGAATTTTACCGAATTTGATAAGTACAATAGTTATTATTATTATTATTATTATTGAGCTAGAAATATTAACCGGCACTAGGGTTGCGATTATATCGGTATAATAAAAATGCCTAGTATAATACCGGGTATCATACTGTATTATACCGTATAGTATGGTATAATAAATATATAAAGTTAAATGATATACATATATAACTTATAATACTTTATTTAGAAAAAATTTAACGTTAATATATCAGATATAGTTAATATATAGCGTTTATATATAACTATATATAAAAATGAAAAAAAGGTAAAAATTTAATCTATCAGATACATATAGTTAAATATATCAGATATAGTTAATAGCGTTCATATATAACTATATATAAAAAAATCAAAAAAAAGTTAAAAATTTTTAAATAAATATATCATCATTATTTAAATTAAAATCATTTTCAGCATTTTCATTATTGATATAATCTTCTTCAGCATTTTCATTATCAATATAGTCTTCTTCGGCATTTTTATTATTGATATCTTCTTCACCTAAAACTCCAATATTTTTGTTTTCATTATGTTCGATAATATGTTCTTTTTTTGTGTAATGCATTCTTAAGTTACTATAGATATAAACTAATTTTTTAACTCGCTCATTTTTTAACCGATTTCTAGTTTTTGAATGAATGTATCTGAAATTAGAATAATTACATTCTGCAGAAGCAGATGAAGTTGGAATTGACAAGATGCAAATTGCAAGTTTTTGAAGCTCCAATAAAGGCCAAGAAGACCACCAAGTTGAAGGATTAAGATGAACAGCTGAATTCCAAATTAATTCATTATTATATGGTATTTGTTTGTTACGAAATTTTAATAATTCAGCATAGATTCTAGATGCTTCTTCGGTAGGATACTTTAAGGAAATAAAGGTTGCAAATGTCGATAAACAATCAGATTCATTAATATTTTTTTTGCTCTCTTCAAGATAGTTTGGATCTAATATGAATGCGATAGTCATAATAGGATGGTAGATATAATTCTAATGATTTTGAATTTTTTGTTGAATTTCTGCTAAATAGTTACAATTAATTTTTTGGATTTCAGTTAAAATCATATTAAATCAGGAATAAGTTGTTGAAATTGTTGAGCTATCAGCTTCGAATTCTTTTAAAGCAGCAACAATTGGTTTAAGAATTCTAATGAGAACTTTAAGGTCATTCCAAAATTCATTTGAATGTAATTGCACTTTAATTCGTGCTTCTAATGATGTTGTACTTTGATCATAAATTATTTGTTGAATTGCTGTTTGTAATCCGATAAGAGATTTAATGCAATCAAGATGTGTACCCCATTGTGTAATTACAGGAAGAACAAGAGCAATTTCTTTACCATAATTTTCTTTTTGAATATGCCGTAATTTTGCCATTGAAGCATGATAATCTTTAAAATATTTAACAACCGTTATGACATCTTCTAAAACTATTTTAATTTTATCTATTTTTAAAATATTGCCAATTAATAAATTAATAACATGTGAAGAGCATCTGAGACAAATAATATGAGAATATTTTTCTTCAATTATTTTCTAAGCAGCTTTCATATTAGCCGCCATATCTGTAATAACTAATGAAAATTTATAAATTCCTACTTTTTCCATTTTTGTAATAATTTGGGTTGAAATCCACTTCCCTGTATGACGAGCTTCTCCAGAAAAAATTGTATCATAAAAAACTGGATTAGGTAAACAAATAATGAAATTTTGAACCACTTCATGCTTGACATTTGACCAACCATCAGAGACTATAGTAAGATTTTGTGTATTATCTATTTTATTTTTAACATTATTTTTAATATCTTTATATACATTTTCTAACAACTCTATTGATAATTTATCTTGATTAGGAATTTTAAATGATGGCCGAAGAGCATAAAAAAATTCTACCCAAAAAGGGTTTTTAAATGTACTAAGAGAAATACCCAAAGCATAAATTGCTTTAGCAAATTTATAATCTATATTTGATATTTTATTATGTTCCATTCGATTAACATAACTCACTATAGTACTTTGTTGAGTTAAATCTGAATCTTGCAGCTTCGGTTTTTTGATAGTCTTTACTGATTTAGATGCATTAGAACAATTATTAGTATGACTTTGCATATGAGTTGCAAGTCTGTATTTGAATTTTTTAGGGCAGTATTTACATTTTACAGGTGGATATAATTTTTTGGCGCCTTTCTGATCTTGAGTATTTGATGAAGAAGAAATAAAATCTTCTGTATCATCTTCATCATTACTTGATGTTTTGCTACAACTATTAAGCTAACTTAATTCTTTGGGCGACAAAATATTCCAATAATCCCAAATTTTACTTTTTTGCAGCATATTAATAATGATAAGATAGTTTATTCAAAAAAATAATAATAGCTTAATACACTTGGTAAGAATGTTATATAATTTTTTTTATTATGATTTAACAAGCGAATGAAGGTAGTATTTATAATAATTATATGTATTATAATTATTATTGTTTATACTTGTTTTATATTCTAATTATTTTCTTACTAATGGTTTGACTTATTAATTTTATTTAAACTAAAATAATTCTTATTATTATAATTTTACAAATGATTATAAAAGCAATTTATCTTTCTTTATTATAGTATTACTTTAATATATATTATTCTATAATATAATTATAGTAGTAATATTTAATTATTGTTTTTGGTTCACTAAATTATTTTTTAATACCAGTAACTATACAGAAACTTTGAATTTTTTAATACACAGTAACTGCATAGTAATTATGCAATTACTATATTGTTACTATGCAGTTACTGCATATTAGGATATTTAAGTTTCTGTAAAGAATTTATTACAACTAAATAATTTTATATGTACGAATGCTAAAATTAAATAAAACCTGCATTACAAATATGGTAAGTTTTATTTTCACATAATTGTTTAAGTAGGTTTTACTAAAATTTAAAGTAGGTGGGTTTCAAAACAATCGACCAGATAATAATAACTAAAATTGTTATAATTAGAATGAATTTCTTAAAAATTATAATATTTATTATACAAATAAATGTTTGATTATAATATTTATTATGCAGGTAATTAGAATAGTTGAAAATATAAATATCAATTTAATGATAGTATCAGAATATACATATTTGAAACCATGTTTATGAAGATACAAATCTAGCAATTTGATTGGCTATATTATATTACTGGTATTATATCTAGCTATCTATGTATAATACTTGTATAATACTTGTATAATACTAGCAATATAATATGGTATAGGTATAATTTGCAACCCTAACCGGCACAAATTAATCACGTGTTAAATGATCGACAAAATCTAAATAACAAATTGAACCTAGGTACAGATCTTTGATTTTAAAAGTGACAATTAAAAAATTAGGCCGGAATTACTCATAATTTTACTAATGAAATCGCAGCCGCCTACTAAGTGAAAATTGTTCTTGGGTCAACTTTACCATGTTTGCGAGCTTATTTTTAAAAAATTTCTATTTTTGTAATAAATAAATTAAAAGGTCAATTTTGGCTGAAAATTAGTAAACAATTATGTAATGCGGGCCAAAATTTTAAAGGTCCTCAGCTGTTAGCTAATCAAAATCGAGAATCTGCTGCGCATTTTTTGTGTAGCACCTAGGGTTAATCCCAAACAAATTAACCATAGCTGCAGATTCTCGATTTTGATTGGCTAAAAGCAATGATCAAAAAATTAGACCAGAATTACTCATAATTTTACTAATAAAATCATAGCCGTCTATTAAGTAAAATTGTTCCTAGGTCAATTTTATCATAATACGAGCTTATTTTTTTTTTTTTTGTAATAAAAAAATTATAAAGTTAATTCCGGCCAGAATTTAATAAACAATTTTGTAATGTGGGCCAAAATTTTAAAGATCCTCAGCCGTTAGCCAATCAAAATTGAGGATCTGCCAGTTCAAATTTGTTGCGGCAGCTAAGAACAAATTAACCATAGCTGCCGCAACAAATTTGGACCAGCAGATCCTCGATTTTGATTGGCTAAGAGCGATGATCAAAAGATTAGACCGAAATCTCTTATAATTTTACTAATGAAATTGTAGCCGTTTATTAAATGAAAATTGTTCCTGGGCCAATTTTACTATTATGCGAGCTTATTTTTTAAAAATTTCTATTTTTGTAATAAAAAAATTAAAAAGTTTGTAATGCAGGCCAAAATTTTAAAGATTCTCAGCCGTTAGCCAATCAAAATCGAGGATCTGCTGCGGATTTGATTAGGGTGTCTGGCACATCAAAAAAAATTTGGCATGCCATAGGCATACCTTTTGTTAAAATTTGTACTATGCTATGCAAAAAAGCATACTATAAAATATTATATATTATTTATAATATCATATATATGGTTTGAATATTGTAAGTATAATTTTTATACTGTATCTAGTGGCATGCCACTGTTGGCATGCCTTTGCCACTATGCCAGACACCCTAGATTTGATTCATATGATAATTATTTAAAATGTAGCACTTCTGAAATCTGTGCCAGGTTATGCCAATCACCGAATCGAAAAGCATTAAGCACAGATTTTTTTTTTATATTGCCAATATAGAAACTTTATTTAATTAATTAGGCTTTTCTCTAACAGCAATTGTATATACAGTTTCTAATTACATTTGTGCTACTATTACTAGTCACCCAATGTGGCATTATACTTCTTAATTTCCCTATATTATTTTTTTATTAACTATTTCAAGCCAACTTCAAGCTAGGATTGGTTAGAGCAACCTACTATTACACATCCCACTCATGTAATTATTTTTTGTAATTTTCCTTCCAATTAGTACATATTGACTGCTGTCATTGTGTTTGTATCTCATGCCACCTTTTGGGATGCAGCCATAACACAATCTGTATCTTAATTTCAACCTTCCTAATTAGTTCTCAATTACATACTATATTACAAGATTTTCTATTGTTACCTATTTTCGTACTTATTACACTTCTCTATCTACTTCCTGCAGTAACCTTATAATTCTCCCAAATTGGTTCATTCCAGCAATATTGGTGTATATAGCCTTCTATATATATTGATACCTTACGGCACGACTAGATTTATCAAATCTCTAGTTGTTATCTGCAGTGTATCACTTACTTTATACAATGCTCCCATAGTTGGTATAATTGACTGTAGCATGAATGCCGAAGCTTCCCATTATAACTTATATTATATGGGTGTACTACTGACGATCGTTTTATTTCCATCTTGGTAATGCAAGGAGACCTGGAACCTTAACTTATAGCGCATCAGTATGGCACCTATCATCAACATTGTGATATACAGTGTTTTTCTTATTAGTTTTTCAATTTCCAATCTTGTATGCCAGAGATGTTCTTTTATTTGGTAAAGCCATCCTCTTACCACAGCCCCTTACTGTATTCGCCGCTTCTCTCACTACTTCCAGATATACTGCATTTAGCCGTCCTCCCAATCAAGATCCCCAAGACTGCCTTAGGGTTGTTGGTGCTACTTAGCCAATCGAGGATTTACATGCACAGTCTTATGCAGTATTACTTTCTGTGACACCATGTCACACATAGTACTCAGTCTTCTCTACGGCTCGGGACTCCTTCCAAGAATTCTTTATAGGCCAAATATGTACTTCACGTGGTCTTATCATTACAGGGTTTCGCATTTGAAAGCTCCCGTAGATTACAGAGATAATTAATTAAATAATTACCACCAGCTATAATCAAACTATTGACCTTGTCTGTAGAGGGTTAGGCGCCTAGACTACTAGGCTATGGGATTCTAACCAACTAAGCGCAGATTTTAATTTACATTATATTTGAGATTTATGTATGCTCATATAAATAAAATTTCATACTGAAAACTTTTGTTTAGAAGTCCAACTATAGTTATTATAGTAAATCTTGAGTTATTTATGATTTTTTCATTTTCTCAATGAGAAAACAGAAAAATCATAAATAACTCAAGATTTTACTATGATAACTGTAGTTTGACTTCTAAACAAAAGTTTTCAGCATGAAATTTTATTTATATAAGCATACATAAATAATGTAAATTAAAATCTGTACTTAATACTTTTTGATTCGGTGATCGGCATAACCTGGCACAGATTTCAAAAGTACTAAAATGTGACATATCATATTATTACTAGCATTATAAAAAAAAATAATAATTTTGGCCCATAATCAGTATAATTCAGCCCAGTTTTATGTTTATTTCCTTTTTTAGATCAGCCTGCAATCAGCCTATATTTCCAAAATAGAAAATTAAAATAAGAACCTAATTGGGAGTTGCTTAAAGCCAGGTCCATCATAAGATCTTCCATTACGTATAACCAATCAAAATCGCTATCCTTTTTTTTTTTCTTGGCTACATATGCGATTGTTTCTTTATATAACTCAAAATTTTTCTTACAAAATTATCTTTTCAAATCAGTTTGCAAATTTTTGTTTATGTGGATTAGCCTAACAAGGCAAAAAAAATAAAAAATATGAAAAATATATGAAATGAATGTTTAAACCTATCTTGGTACAATAAGAAAAAATGTCAGGAAGACGATTTTGTATATAGAAATCTTCAATTCTAGCCTAAACTAACTCTAACCTTAATGTTAATTTAAATTCATGATGGACCTGGCTTTAAGCATCCCCCTAATTGGGTAAAATTTATAATAATTATAAAATTAATATGCAATTTGAAAATATCACACTAATGAAATATGCATCAAATCTGCCTATATGAACAAATTATAAACAACCTACTGCGACCTACTGCGGCTCTGTACTACCCACAAACACGGAATCAAGTGCAATTTATCACGTTTATTTGATATATCGAATATATCGAATATATCTAATATATCTAATATATTGAATATATTGCAAATATCTGATATGGGGGCTTGTCAGTAAAAAAGGGGCTAAAAGTTATTAAGTAAAAATTTTTTGAATTTTAATTGATGATCCGCCACTTAGCAGAAGAATAGTCATAGTATAACGTGATGCGGTTTACTATATAAATCTAATATAGCCCAAAAAATTTCTACTATTTGGCCAAAGAAAACTTTTTTTTGTACTAAGTTAATTAACTTTACCACTTAATCGAAAGTTCTAGAGCTCATTTTTGCGGTTATAATGGTAATTAAATCATCTAAATCGGCCTAGTGGATGCCAAGATATCTTTAAAAAAACCTTTTTTTAACTATGTAAACTTTAAAATAATTACAAAGAAGTTTATATAGTTAAAGAAATGTTTTTTAAAGATATCTTGACATATACAAGGCCGATTTGAATGATTTAACTACCATTAGAACCGCAAAAATGAGCTCTACAACTTTCAATTAAGTCGCAAGGTTAATTAACTTAGTACAAAAAAGTTTTCCTTAGGCAAATAGAAGAAATTTTTCATATTCGGGCTATATTAAATTTATATAGTAAATCGCATCATGTTACACTATGACATTCTTCTGCTGAGTGGCGGATCATCAATTAAAGTAAAATATCTTAACAACTATTAAAATAAATTTGATAATTTTTTTTTTAATTTCATATATAAATTATATAAAATTAAGAAAATTACTTAGTTTCACTACTGGTGATCATCACCAGTATAGTTTTTAGAGTTAAAATACATTTTTAAGGGTTTTTTTTTATATAATATAATATAGGTTAGATATAGAGTTCTAATTTTAGTTCTTATAAGGTTTTTAAGGGTTCTGAATATTTTTACTTAAAGTACCTGATCCTGTTTACTTAGTAGGTTTTTGAGATATAGCAACAGTATAGTTTTTAGAGTTAGAATATATTTTTAAGGAAGGTTTTTTTATATAATATAATATATATTAGATTTAGGGTTCTTAATTTTAGTTTTCACAAGGTTTTCAAGGGTTCTGAGCATTTTTAATTAGAATTCCCGATCCCATTTACTTAGTAGATTTTTGAGATATAGCAACACTGGTGATGATCACCAGTGGTGATAAATAGTAAACCTTTAAAATTAAAACAAAAAAAAATTTATTATTATTAAATTTAGTAGTTGTTAAGATATTTTAATTTCAATTTTTAAAAAAAGATACTAAAAACTTTTAGCCCCTTTCTACTGACAAGCCCCCATATATCAAATATATTGAATATATCACATTTATTGAATTTATTGTAATACCAAACCTTTTATTATAAATAAAGGCCGTGGAGGCCCAAAAGAAAATAAGTTCCATTTGCTTACAATTATCGTTCCCTAAAAAAAATTACCTTTGACCCAGATAAATAACCCGCTATACTAACCACTTTTTACCCTAATTGATCACTAAGTGGCATAGTGAAAGATCTTTGCTTGTTAATTGACTTGCTCACGTGATTTCGAAGAAGATTGTTTTCTGGTTGATTCTTGATGGACTGAGGACTGCCGTGGTTTTCTAGATCTCCCAGCATACTGTGGACAGTTGTAGTTGTTTTCCATTTTCCCCAACAGACTGTGAACTCTGTGGTTTGTTAGTTCCAGTTTTGAGTTCAAGTGGAAGAACTCAAGCTGTGATTTTGTTAGAAATATTGTAAATTGACAATATAAGTGTTAGTGTGTCATTAACAAGTTTCAATACAAGTTTCAAGAAGATATACCTACGTCCAAAATCACCCTCGCCCAAATCTAAATGCCTCTTATTGACTAAGCTGAACATAGGTTACACAAATTCTCGATTCGATTAGCGACCGACTCGCCATTTTAGATTGGCACTAGCACAGATTTTTTGTTTGCCTCTAAGGTCATGCAAGTTTAATTTTCCATGTTGTATAACATGGAATCATAAAATTTGGTCAGCGGCCAGATTTTTTTCTATCGGATAATTCTGGGAAATTAAAATCTCTATAAATAAATAAATAAATAAATACAGTAAAACCTCCATAAGTGTATCCTCTATAAGTGCACGCTCAAGTTCTAGCCCAAATAGTCAGACCTCCCTAAGTGCACCCTCTATAAGTGCATACCCTCTCTAAATGCACGCTTAAGTGCCGGCCCAAATACAGTATATACTTGACCTCCATAAATTCACTTTTTCTTATTATTCTCTATATGCACGTTATTAAAGTGTGGTCCCAAGCAGGATTGGCAATTTTACCGGCCAAAAAACAGCAATTCGGCCAAATTAATCTGTTTTTTTGGCCAATTGGCCGAAAAGGCCAACAAATTTTGTTTGGCCGATAAAATTGCCAACACTGGTCCCAAGGGTGCACTTAGAGAGGTCTGACTGTATATACATGCCCCCTATAAATTCACTTTCTCTTGCTGATCTCTAAGTGCACGTTGTTAAAGCTTGGTCCCAAGAGCGTGCACTTATGGAGGTTTTACTGTAGTAAAAATAAAATACAGTAATTGGCAATTGGCTCAAAAAAATTTTTTTTTCCTAAAAAAAAAATTGAAAAAATGGGTCAGCGGGTTATGCAAAACGAGAAATCATCTTGAGTGGTCTAATTAAAAAAGCTTTTAGGGAATTTGTAAGGTACGTATGAGTTTAGCGAATAATGTTATATTTAATAAAAAATTAATTTTTTGTGTACCTTTTTATCTATTT
>CAJVPY010003757.1:0-13573 GCA_910591965.1 Dentiscutata erythropus
TTTGCAATTTTTCGAGTTGATAGGCCTTCTAAATTTTTTTCAATAATTTGCCAGCGAATGTGGTTTGAAAATATCATTTTTTTTGAATTCAACAAGAAATGTGCATAATTTATTTATATTAACCACCTGATTTTAAATTACGTATATATTACAGTACTATATCAATATTTATTGAATTTATTATGCCAAAAAAATTACTGGCCCGAAAAATTTTTTAGCTAATTTTTTTATAGGTGTCCCAGGAATAATGAAAACAGCTGTAATAAATATGTAACTTAAAGTGAAACGAATAATAGAGCAATATTATACGGTTTTTGTTAATTTTGTTTTATACAGTATATCTATATATTTAAGAAAAACATACTAAGAAATTCGCTTAGGAATAAATTATAAGCATTGTAAATAGTTATTACCGCCTTTTTTATTTTTTTTTAATTTAGTTCTTATTTTTACTGTATTTTTATTTATTTATTTATCTTGCAAATGGATTTTTACATAGTTATACAAAAAATAAAATACAAATCAGCGATAAGATATTAATAAATACAACTGACTCTTGATATAAAATAGTCACTGGGCCCAGCTAAAATCTTTCTTATACCGTGACTTTCTCATATCGAAGACTTTTTTATACAAATTTTCAATTAGAACTTGTAAAAACTTTTTTATGTATACTAGGAGTTTCTTATATCAAAGGTTTTCTATATCGTGAGTATAATTAACATAGATTTGTGTTATATTTTTTAAGTAAACATGTTAAACTTTTGAAGCATACGTACATCGTGTATATGCATATTGTCAATTATGATTTGGTTTGATTTTCTAATTGTGTTACGTTATACATGATATTGAAATATGATTGGATAGATCACAGCAGTTTACGAGGTTGTTGTTTATCTGTTTTTCTATTTTACAACATTAAAATTACGTGTTATAAATTATCACTCTATATTTATGACTATTATTCAATCTAATAACATAAGCTAGTTATGATTTTAAAGTTAGGGTTAGGATTAAATTTTGTTTATATCGAAGGAAATATTGTATATAAATTTTAATTATCTTTGATTTTTGCAAAAGCTTTTATTCACATATTACACTAATACGTATTATACTTCATAACATTTTTTACCCATATACTGTATGAGTGCCGCCACTGTTATCGGGCTTTCAATTTTTTTGTTTACAGTTAACTATCTAAAAATCTATTATTATGAAAATATAATTAAAAGTCCGATGACAGGTATTCCCTTGGCGGCACTTATATATAATATTAGATAACAGTATCAGATAATATATAATTAATGTTTTTATCGGAGTTTAATGCACACATGTGCATATGGCGTGACAACACTATTTCTGTTGTTTTTTTTGTCAATATTTATATTAAATTTTCATCTTCTGTCTACTTCGTTATTCATAGTTACAATACTGACTATATATAATGAACAAAGAAACCTACTTTGACTATGCAAAAAGAAAAAGATTACAAATCAACCTATATCATTTCTATCTATTCAATGCTTTGACAAACAAAATCGATTTAAAGAAAAGTATTAACCAAATAAAAAAAGAATTAAATGCAAAGTTTTATATAAATCAAAAAAAAACAACAAAAATTTCATTCAGTAAGTAATAATTGCTTTATTTATTATTTATATATAGTAAACAAATTGTGTAGCTACCCAGATGATGATTTATTCTAAATGATTTAATATTTAACTTTCAATATGTGAGAGTTATATTTTTATTTCATTTAACAAACCTGATATTTAGCTACACTAATATTTAAACTTTATAAGAATTAATTTGGTCAAATTAGACATGTTAATTTATACTAGTTTAAAGAATACAAGTATCACAGAATGCTTAGAACCCGATTATGTTCAAACTTTTACATTATTCATTTGATTAATCTTGGCATATGATCAGTGTGTAAATTTCTTCTTGTTTTCACATAAGACTACTTATATGCAGGTACTTTTATTCGCATGGTTGATGTTCTGATTGTCATGGAAAGTTTATGGTCTGCAAATTCTAAAGGAAGAATTTGTTCCTTTCTTAAACTCATGATGTTCTATTCAAATGAGATAAATAATGTAGATGATTTAGAACCGTATCTCCTTTGCATTACTCAGTTTAATATATTTAAATATATTAAATGGGGTTTTTGTTATGAGAAAGCACTATGTTTTATAAGACAAAAGCACCGATGATGTTGAAGTATTAATTTTAAATCTACCTAGATACATGGCTTCTATTTGTTATTTAATAATGTGAATGATCCATAGTAACTAGGATAGTTTAAAATTAACTTCTCTGTATATTTATTCTGAATCCAAAATTTATAACATATCTGAGTCTAAATTTGATTATAAATTTATGTGAAATTTATATGATTTGATTATATAATTGATTATTTAATTAATATAAAATTACAGATTTGATTACAGACTGAGCACCAAACTTGATTGAAACTACACAAAAAGCACATTCATATGTTCAGTTTGGTGTATATGTTGAAAACTGTGCTAAGAAATTAAAATGGTATGAAGTTTTAAACAGCACATTATATGAACCATTAGAGTTAGTTAATGCAAAAACGTGAATATTAAATGTAATTATTATTTTTTATATTTTTTAGTATTTTTATTATTAATAATATTAATATGTATATTAATTAATTAATTAATTAGTTACAATTTATAAATGTAAATCAAACCGTACAAACAATTAGCAAAGCATTCTCAAAAGTAGCATTAAGTTCGAATGACTTATTACTCTCTGGCATCCTTGATATAGAATCTTTGAACACCTTAAACTCACCTATTAAAGAAGCCTTACGTACAAAAAAATTATGGTCTGCTGTTAAAGAAGATTTAAAAATTAAACCATTACTTGAAGGCTTAAAAGAATTTATTATTAATTATGTTAATACTGATAATGCCCCAATATCAGCTCCATTTGACAATAATTTACTTTATAAAACTCGTAGCTTGATTGACGCAGTGTAAGTTTTATAAGCTTATTAGATTTATAACATTAGCTTAACTATTATTTTTAATTTTTTATTATAATTAATTATTATTATTATTATTTATTTGGCTAAAAGAAAAAAATTATGGAAAATGCCAAAGCTGCAATCATGCTTTGCTAATCTTCATGGAGCCACAACGTTTTACAACCAATAGTAAATTTTATTACAGATTACAAGGAGGCAGACCTTTGTATTAGATGGTAAGTTTAACTTGATCGATTATTAATTTAAGTTTAAACTAAATTTGTTGTAATTGCATAGGGATTCGGTTCAAAGCAAAGCAAGCTTAGAATGAAATAACTCAATAGGTCCAATAAAAAAACCTGATATTTATGGAGTAGTTGAAAGTGAAACTCACTCTGATCTTAAACTTTTATTGGGTGAAATATCAAATGGGCCATTTAACCAATCCCCTAAAGCTCAAAAGCACATGAAGGAAGAAAAAATCAAATTGTCAAAATGTGGCAAAGACGCGTTAGATTACATAATGAGAAAATACATGAAATCACAAAGCAATAATTTGGAAAAACTTAATGTTTTTTTACTTCATGCACATGGTTAATAACTTTATTTTTATGCATTAATTAATTAATTTATTTTAATCAAATCTAAAAGTTAATACTAAATTTATTAAGCTTTAGAAACATTTCTGGAATTTTTTATTATTGATAAAAAAATAGCACCATTTTCACGTTTAAGAAAACTAGAGACTCTTGAAATTCCATTTAATGATGGTTCTACACAAGAATTAATCAGATTAATTCAGGTATTATACACATTTAGCATTTATATTGATAAAAATTTGGAAATCATAAAGTTAATTGAGGAGGAATGTAAAAATATAAATGATAGCGAAGTTAGTGAAAATGGCGAGGAGGATAAGAATGAAAAAGATGATGTTGGAGTTGAGAATTAAGGTGAAGATATTATTGATAAAGGTAACGGTTTTGTTTTTATTTCAACATACAATACACCAAGAACATCAGTCAATTCTCAAAATATATTGTAAATTGAATATGAAAATTGCATGTATATAAAAAGTTACATAAATTTGAAATAAAACCTTCGTTTGCAATATTTGCTATTTCAAGCTTATAAAAATACAGAGAATCTTTCCTAGTTAAAAAGAACCAAGGTGGTCAAATAAGTATTTATACAAAGAGCTTCCGCTATTTCTTTGCCTCCTCTAATTCCAAGTTCATTATCAGCTAGATTTAAAGTGGTTAGGGTAATTACATCTTCAAAGGTCAATTGATTATAACTAATGTCTATAGTAAACATCTAACTTTAAAGAGGTTAATTGATTATCAGAGCACCAGAAATAGACTGCAATGCTGCAGTCATTTCAATTGACACTGGCAAAATGAACATCTTTATCAGAGGATATCAATCACCGTTAATCTTAGGAGGACATGAAAAGATGTCATTACCCAAGAGCCTCGAAGATCAAGAGGAACGATGGAGTGATTACATCTACTGTAAATATAAAATTTGAAAGGTCTTTCAAGACTAAAAAACTGGTAAAAGTTAAATTATCTCTTAGAAGACGAATAGGTAAGAAATATAGTCAGAAAATCACAGAGTTATATTTTCGTAATTCCTTCATCTCCAATTTTGTTCGAGTCAAGATCAAGAAGATAAAGTTGTATTTTCATAAAATGCCTCTGATAATGCCTTTGCTTCCATAGCGCCAAGTCCACATTTACGAAGTTTTAATAAAATTAATCTGATGTTTTTACTAAGAACATCTGCTATTGTTCTTACTTCTTCAAAGCTAAAGCAATTTGAGTAATTTATTACTGTCGATATTATATATATTATATATACCCGCATACTTAATTGTTTCGCTTGTACATAATAACATAGTAATTAAAGAATTCTTAACTATTTGAATCACGTTCTCATATTCTAAATTTGATTCATAACTTCAGTGTTCAATTACTTCATGACTAAGCCAGTTTTCGATTCTTCTTTCTAAATCAAGGCTGTCAATCGATGTTGTATAAGATACATATTTAAATAATAGCTTCTGTCGTTTGGAAGTGATATATTTAATGGGACCAATGAATCTTTTTCTTTAGCGTTCAATGATAGAAGGTATATTCTCATTAGTTTACAATCTCGACAATATGATAATGGTTCTCTCTATAATGTTGAGACTGCATTCCTACACTATTGACGGTTTACAAGACATGAAAATAAATCTGAATAATAGTTTTCAAGATTATTAAATATTTCAAAAACGTATTCATTTGGTAATGTTATCATTTTTAAATAGAGAGAACAAAATTTAAAATATATCAAATTTTCTTATGCTAGTGTGTTTATAGAAGATGGCGTATACTTGGAGTATTCGGAGGAAACTAAAAATACTTATTTAATATTTTTATACATAGGCGGACATTCGTATGATTGGCTGTTTAATTCAATTTAATTTTACATTATTTATACAGTTTAAAGTACTTTTTAAAAAAAAAGAAAACTACGAAGAATAAACAAAAAGAAGTATATAGAAAGTTTTATTAGGGTTGTAGGACTGCACTATTAAAAATAATCAAAATTCTTTTTTTTTGTATTTTAGTGAAGTTAGCACGGTGATAACCTAATTTTAAGAAGTCGTTATTATGCTAACTTATCTAAAACAAAAAAGAATTTTGATTATTTTTAATATAACCCTAATAAAACTTTCTATATACTTCTTCTTTTTTGTTTATTCTTGGGGTTTCTTTTTTTTAAAAAAGTACTTTAAACTGTATAAATAATTTAAAATTAAATTGATTTAAACAGCCAATCATACGAATGTCTGCCTATGACATACGTATGTACGTTTTTTAGTATTTGTATAAGCATGAGGATGAATGAGGTATAAAAATAATTCTTTTATTACATTACGGGTTGTTTTATAATTATAAATAAAATTTTTTAAGAAAGGCTTGTGATTTATATTGTATTTTTATGAATATTTCAAATACCATAGGGTCACAAATTTTCAGTTTGGACTATTATTTTATGTAATTCGGAAATAATACAAATAAGTTTAAATTAATAATTCAAATTTAATAATATTTTGTAAAAATTTTTATTATCTTTTAAATCCAAATTTAAAACAGTTAATAGATTATTGCTGTGAACATTTAATAATTATAAGCGATTACTATGAAAGAAGTTATTAATTTGAAAAAATCAAGTAATATTCTTATATAGAGTTTCTGGCAGGGACTATAGGAATTTCAAATCCTTTAAATAAAATCACATTTTTTCCGTGTCCCTGGTTTCTGGTATGTAATAATTTTACTCCAATTAAGACTAGGATATTTAAAGTAACATTTATACAAAGTGGTTCTTCTATTTCTCTTTATCTCTTAGTAACAAAGAATTATAAAAAAAAAAACAAGAATGTTAGATCAGTGTTTTTACAAAGAGTTTTGCTAATAACTTGCATTCGTTATTGTCAAGCCGACCTCTACTATAACTAGGATTATTATCATTAATATTTAAAAGACTAAGTGAAATTTTTATAAAGAGTAATACGAATAGTTGTGGTGTATGAGTGAGCAAAGAAGTTGTGCATAATATATTAAATTAACAACCACAGGTGTATTTATTTTTGAATCCAGACCAAAATATTATTACATCATATATAAAATTGGCCTGAGTTCAAAAATAATTATTCATATAGTAAGCAAATATCATATACGTACATTGTGAGGGGCTCCTGTGACCCCAAATTCATTATTTTTTCTATTTTTATTTTTCTTTACTATTTTTATATCTTTGTACCAGTTATATCATATGTATGTAGGCTTAGTAGAATTAGGCAATATAGTAATTACGTAAACTTGAGACGAAATAAGAATCCATACCTGTTTTGGTAGGACCGAATCGCGAAAATTTAATAAATCAAATCTAGTTGATTTATTAACTTTTCAGTGAAGAAAACTTGTTGGCATATGCAAAGTTAGTTGCAGAGCCATTAAAGCCATAGAAATGTAAAAACTATATAAAGCAATGTTTTCACGCTAATAAAGATAACTCTGATGAGTTCTAAAACTCTAAAAACTTCGAAATCATTAAAGTAGAAGTTGTTCCTTAAAACATTATACCTTGATACCAAAAATTGTCCCCAATAAACCGCGCATTTCCCTATCCAAAATTATTGCTATTATCGAAAGTTTAAATCGATCAAACGAAAGAAATCGCATTACTACCCTTATATAGTAAATCAAGTAGATCATCCCGTGACCTCATTATTATCGCCAAATTTCCTGTGACATCAAAATCTCGTGACGTAATCAGTAATTGAAAATCTAATCATGACATAGTAATAGTTGATAAATTGAAGGCTAATATCTACTCGTGACGTATTAATAAATTAAGCATCCGATCTCCGTCGATAAAACTCTTACCCATGACGTAGGAATCTCAGAATCAATTTGAATATTAAATCTCTGACGGCAGCCAGCAGCCGTTGGAACGTAACACGTAACTTTAAAAGAAGCGAACATTCTAAATTGAAGAGATAAAAGATATTGTTGTACAATAAAACAACTAAGAAATAACAAGACCCAGGGACACTTATATTAACTCCGGTAACATTCCAAGACCCCAATGGACCTTGTAACTCGGACCAAGGAGTCTTGAGACTACTTTTAGAAGTCTTAAAGTAGTAGATTAGATAGTTTTAATATTATAGCTTAGTTATTAGTTTAGTTTTAGCTTTAAAGTAGTTATTCACACTTTCTCAACGTATGTACGAAATTAATGCTTTTATAGCCGTTTGACACAGAGGTGCGACGAATCATTGGAAGTGCCAAAATAAACCTTATCAATTAACTATCTTATTAATGCTTATTCACCGCACCTCAAGATCCTCCACGCTTCTATGCCAAAATTGAAAGGGCCGCTTATACATAATAAACTAATTCTATTTTAATAAGATGAGTCTGTAACGTTGTAATTTACAGTAAAGCCTGATATAGTTGTTAATTTGCAAAAGGTTACGATCATAACAATTATTTTATTTTTTTCTTTTAAAAAGAATTAAAATCACTATTATTTTAAAAAGAAATGATGATACCATCGAAGGATATTAGTTCTAACAAAGAGTCTGTTGGTTTTGTCGATTAATAGCTTTTTTGGTGATGAAAACTTTTTCAAAGAAATTAATGTCGCAATTAGAATGTTTAATTATAGTTGTCCAAAAATTATCCATGAAAATCAAGTGCAATTGTATTTGAAAAGAAAAACAATATGCAATTAATTAAAAATCTATTAATAAAGCAGATTATTTTGTAATGTTAAAGATATCAATACATGTAAAATTTTTGCTGCGAAAAAGCAATCTATAGAAGTACGAACGTATTGTACATATTATTCAATAAAAATCTTGATTTTTGTTACAGCTATTTCATAATTCCTAGAACACCTGATAAAAATTGGCCGAATGATTTGTAATTTCGGCACGATCCGTATAATAAAAACTACTTTTGTTCATAATGACTGTTTTACAGACCGTTGTAACAATAATGTCAACATTATTAAACTTTCGTTCGAATGCTAAAATGCACTATATATTAATTAGACTTTTATAATAAACATATTGCATGAATCAGATGTCAAAGAAGATCCTGTATATAAATAAATATTACTTTTATTTGTATATACAAGTTGGTTAGTAGCCTTTCAAATTGTCATAAAGTCTAACTAGAGTAATTCAGTGTACGTGGTTCTGAAAGTAAGCTTTTCAATACATCCATATTTTGAAAGTGCTTAAGAACCCGACTTATAAATGATATACTAAGCCTAAGTGTTTCTAAGTGTTTGGTAATTTTTCGAAATGATAGGCCTTCTAAAATTTTTTTTTAATATTTTCCAAATTATCATATTTCTGCATTTTACCAGAGATAAAATATTCAATATTTATATTAGTAACTGATCTTAATTACATATATATATGAATCTGTTATGCCGAATCACAAACTTAATCGAATCAGCCAACTTTTATCAGGTGTTCCAGAAATTATGAAAATAACTGTAAACCACTTTTAAATGATTTATTACCAACCCATCCGTAGATACGACCATACTATTATATATATATAATGAATATATTATTATATGTTAGTTTTATATACTCAAATGTGATTTTTGTACATAAACCTAAGGACGGACAAAATTGGTATAATTGGTATAATATCGGTATAATACTACTACAAACCTACTACAAAACATAAGGTTATTATACAAAAATTTCCCTACCATACGACTTTTCGTAATACCGTTTTAGAAATGACAATTTCAAGTGTTTTTCCGCCTCAAAATTTAACTCATTATAACTAAAAATATAGTAGTATTTTTGCAAAGTTTCATAAATGCTTTTATTCATTCATCGCCAATATTATCTGAGGAAATATTTGGTGATGAAACCTCTGATAAAACCTTTACTTTCTTAGAACTAAGTCCATAATCAAAAAGCTTTAATAATATTTTTGCAAATATCATCTGCTAGTGCTTTTGCTTCGTCAAAGCTAAATCCAATTTGAGAAAAAACTAACAAAGTAATTGTATGTTTATAAAGAATTTATAATAATATCTTTACCAATTTATTATTATTGATTTCTGATTTATCTATGTATATGTTTAATCTTTCATTTGTCCGAATAACTTTGTAATTAAAGAATCCGAATTACATTTTCAAATTCCAAAATTTCTTTCACAATATTATTCAAAATTTCAAGTTCATTTCCCTCAAAATAAAGCAGTTCACGATTTTTATTTTTAAATCTACAGAGTTAATTAATATATATGTTCAAATAATAGTTTTGTCCATTTTGGAAATAATTTATTTAATGGAACCAGTAATGCTTTTCTTCGGCATTTAATAATAAAAGATATATTCTCATAAGTTTATTTATGGTGAGATAGTGATCTTTCTATAATATTGAAACTACACTTCTATACCGCTGAAGGTTTACAAGAAAACATAAAATAAATCCCCATAACAGTCTTTAAGATAATAAAAAAATTCATCTAGCAAAATTGTCATTTATAAGTTAATTTATGAAATAAATTGTTTAATAATAATTAATATATAGTATGGCTTCCCAATTATCATTCAGATCTAATGGAAGACTTTATATACCTATTTATGGTTATAAATTTGTAGCACATATACATCTTTGTATAAGCATCCTGTATGGAACTTAAGTTGTATATAGCACTTTTTACGTTCGTTATCTCTATAAATGAATATTTTTGAATTTAGCTGTTATTCTAAATCTAATCCTAAAATTTTTTCATATTATATATATTATGTAATAATACATTAATAAAGACTTTTCTAGTAGAGAATAAATTTATTATAATCTCGCTTTTAAATAAAAAAACAAAAAATTTTAGTGAATCAATATAAAAATAATCACATAACTTATAGGCATGTTTGCTCGAGAGACCTTCAAATCATTGGTTTATTTCGTGTAATAAATGTATTAAATTTTACAATTTACATCATGTGCAAAGTAAGATAATATATTTTAGCAGAGGTTTACCACTTTATTAAATTGGAAAACTCAGACAACCCTTTATTTATAGTTTGCATAAAAATTAATTACTGAATTAATGTAGTTAACGGTATCTCTTTAAGAAATTATATTAGGACAGCCAACTATATTCTAACTACTTGTAATAAAATAAGCTTTAATTAAAGCATTAAATAATGTTACAGCCTTACTTTTGTAATCGTATAGAAATGAAGTATTAAAGCCATAATTATATTATTTAATACTTAAATATAAGAAAATATTTATAAATAATTTGCTTAAGCATTATAAGATGGTTCAAGTTTAAAGTATGAAAGAAAAATTGTGAATAATCAATTAAACCTTTTTATTATTTATAAATGGAAAACAATTTACTATGGTTAAGATTAAAAAATAATTACAGTCATACCTCTATATAATCACCCTCTCTATAATCACATCATATAAAAACCTCTCTTTATCACATTTTGTACTCAAGGACAAATTACTATTAAACTTAAGAAAAACTACCTCCATATAAGCACAACCTCTTTATAAGCACATTTTTTAAAAAAGTTCTTAAGTAAAAAATTGTGATTATATAGAAGGTTGACTGTAAATTATTTGATAATTGTTTTGCAAGCAAAAAGATTGTTAAATAAACAGTACCATAAAAAAATCACTAACAAATGGCCTCTTCATTAATTCTATATAGATTATTTGATTAAAAGATTCACTAATAATTATTATTTAAAAAATTGACAATTTTTTTATATATTTTTTACTTTAATTTTGCAAATTTAGTAAAGGTTATGTACTATTTGACTTAAATAAAAATGCTTTTTTTCAAAGATATAGAATATTTTATTAATTTACTAAAATATATACCATAAGTGTTGAACAACATACTTATTTAAAAACTAGCTAAGTATTTAATATTTAGTGACTTAATTAAAAATGTCCAAACCTCGTAAACTTTAAATAAATTATAATTTAAATCTTTATATTCAATCTCTATTTGAGTGACGTCAAGGAAAATGTGACATCAGTTTTATTGTTGATTATTTAATCAAATAATCAATGGAAAACTAATGTCTCATTTTTGGCTTCACTCATTTTAGCCTATAACGGCATAGGCGTATATTATATTATATTTATCATTTAACTCAATAATTTCCTGGTTTGTTTAATTATGACAATTAATTTAGATAATTTTTTGCAGCCCAAATTATTATAAAAACTTTAAGTTTAGTTAGTATAGAAGTTTGTTATACGTATTGTTATTTAAAAAAGATTATTCAAACTTTTTTTTATAATTTTAAATGCTAAAAATTTTTACGCATTTTTATTTTAAATTAAACGATTTTAAAATGTTTATTCAACATTTGAGATGTTCTATAAAATAGGTGGGCAAACTCCGCAACTCCGCTAAATATCTATTAATTACTAATCATTAGCGGAGTTTATTTTTTATATTGCCCAAAATTTGTCATTAAAGGATTTCTTATAATGTTTTTACCAAAACTGAAACCTATAGTAGTTAAAGTAAAATTTTCACAAAGTGCTTCTTCTATCTCCCCTATTTCCTCAGAAACAAAATAATAATTATTATAAAAAAACAAAGTGGTTAGATTAGAGTTTTTACAAAGAGCTTCTGCTAATATTTTGACATTGCCACGTTGACCTCCACTAAGAGATAAAGAAGTCAAAGAAATGTTTTTGCTTAGAGAGTCTGCTATCATTTTTATTCCTTCAAATCCAATCTCATTACTTCCAATATCTAGAGAAATTAAAACTTTATTCCTATAGAGAGCCTTCATGATCGCATTTATTCCCTTAAAACCGAGTTTATTATTATGAAGATTCAAGGTGGTCAAAGAAGTATTTCTATAAAGAGTTTCTGCTATTGCTTCGCCTTCTCTAACGCCAAGATTATTACCATTAAGATATAAAGTTTTTAGTGTGATATTTTTATAAAGAGCCTCTGCAAGTGCTTTTACGCCTTCAAAAGTAAATTGATTGTAACTAAAGTTTATAGTGGTCAGAGTGATATTCTTGTAGAGAACTTTTACAAATGCTTTTATCCCTTCATCACCAAGTTTATTAAATGAAAGATTAAGAGAAGATAAAGTTGTATTTTCATAGAAAATCTCTGATAATACTTTTGCTTCTTTAGAACCGATTCCACATTCATGAAGTTTTAATGAAGTCAAGCTGATATTTTTACCAAGAACATCCGCTAGAGTTTTTACTTCTTCAAAGCTAAAACCAATTCGAGAAAGATTTAATGAAGTAATAGTTGTGTTTTTATAAGGAATTTCTAATAGTTTCTTAATTACTTTGTTATTGTTGGTCTTATATATATTCGCATGCTTAATTTTTTCACTTGTCCGTAATAACATTGTAATTAAAGAATCTTTAAATATTTGAACCATTTTCTCAGATTCTAAATCTGATTTACAACCATAATAGAGTTTAATTCTTTCATGACTAATCCAGTTTTTGATTCCTCTTTCTAAATCAGAGCTGATTATCGATGTGGTATAAGATGTATATTCAAATAATAGTTTTTGTTCACTTGGAAGTGAAAATTTAAATGAGACCAATAGTTCTTTTTCTTCAGCGTTCAGTGATAAAAAGTATATTCTCATAAGTGTCCAATCTTCACAATGTGACAATGGTTCGCTCCATAATATTGAGACCGCATTTCTACACCATTGACGGTTTACAAGAAGGCATGAAAATAAATCTCCACAACAGTATTTAAGGTTATTAAATATTTCAAAAAGGCATTCATTTGGTAATGCTATCATTTTGATAACAAATTACAGACGTATCGAATTATTTAGGCTAGTATTTATAGTAGATAGCGTATTTTACATATATCCGAAATAAGCGGAGGATTAAATACCTATTTAATATTTGTATTCATATTTTTGTATTGCAGTCCGGGAATATACCAAATTAGGAAAACGCATTCTAGAATGATCTACGGGGCAATTCTCTTATTTGATTGGCT
>CAJVPY010003758.1:0-13572 GCA_910591965.1 Dentiscutata erythropus
TAATTCATTAATTTTATTAATAATAGTTTACTAAACTAATTCATTGTTTAAACCTTAAGTTTAAAGTCTTATGAAATGTATATTAAATTATACGATGCTCACAATATATGGAATAACTCAGAACACAAAAACAAACGAATATTTGATGGTATTTCAGTATGCTAATGATGAGGGTCTTCATAAATATTTAAAAAAATTTTTAATACGCTTACATGGCAGACCAAATTGCAGATACTTAAAAGATATTTCAAATAAGCTAGATAACATTCACAGATGTGCATACATTCATGCTGATTTTCATAGTGGTAATATTTTGCAAGACCAACAATCTTATTTTTAAACTTGTAAATAAAATTTTTTTTTATTAAAAAATTTTTTTTAAAAAAAAATTAAAACCCGGGTTGGCGGGTCATGGGAGGTCAGTTGGTGATATGAAAACCGAAACTATAAGTTTGTATGGCCTAATATAGTATTAAAAATTAAAGTTTAAATAATATGAAAAATATTAAATTTTATATAATATTTGTTACAAAAAATACCAAAATTAAATAATATTAAAATTAAAACCTATTTAATATATAGTAAAATTTTTAAAATTTTTTAAAATATATTTTTTAGATTAAACTAAAATTTAGAGGTAGAATTTATAGTAAAAAAATATAGTAAAATTTATAGAGTTTATATTTTTAAATTAAGCTTTTATTATTCGTGACAATCTTAAATAAATTAATTTAAAATAATTTGTTAATTATTTTAAAATTATTTTATTAGCTAAATAATTAAAATTAATATTTATTTAAACTACGTAAGACTTTATTATAAAAGTTTTATTATATACTAGTATAAGCTAAAAATATTATATAATAAAAAATTTTATTATTAAACTAATATATAATCTAATTTAGCTTTTTATCTTTAACTTTTGTATAATAAATTTGTATTCGTGTTTTATAAACTATATACTGTAGCATAAATTAAATTTTTTAAAAAAATTTATCTAAACATAATTTTGTAAAAATTTGAATTTTTTAAGTTTTTTTTCAAGATTTAAACTTTAAATTTTTTTCAAGATTTAAATTTTCCAATATATACAGTACGGTATATGTATTGGTTTAAATTTTATTTATACGTACAGTATAATAATATTAGTAATTTGCTATATAACCGTTAATACGTACTATAATATATAATATATATATGTGATTTATAATTATACAGTATAATACGTACACAGGCAGATACGTAGAAACAATTAAATAATATATACAAAGATAACAAAGCAAATAATATAATATCGATATGATTTTGAAACTGTAAAAAAGTACGTATGACATACATACATATGCATACAGTATGTGTGATATAAATAAAAACTTTGTATATTATGTTGAGTAAAAATCTACTCTTATCATAAACCATAAAATGCGAGTATTTTTTGAAATATAATTATAAATAGCGATGTATAATGAATGTATATTAAAATTTGCTTCATAATAGTTACTCTCTTTAGGAGTAAATAAAAATTACAAAAAGAATGTAACAATAATACGCATTAAAATTTAACATATTTCATCTTATTCATGAAATACGATCACCGAATATAAAAAGTTAAATAACGAATATAAAAAATTATTAGAATCGGTATTCCCCACGCCATGTGACTATAATAACTTGATCTTGTTATTTTAATGAATATTTTTGTACTCAGGAGTATGTATACATGAGTGGAGAGTGAATCGAAAAACAAACTTAATTTTTTTTGGACGGAGTGAAACTTGAGATATTTTTCAACGTACTACGAAATAAGCTCAGTTCGACAAGCCAGCTTACAAAAGGGAATGAGTCTAAAAAAAAAAAGTAAAAAAAGTCTAAATTTCACGCTTAACGCCATTGATTTTCGAATCATTGGTTCGGGTCAGACATTAGGGTATCAACGAATTAATAATTTAAAGACGGAATACGTTTAGTAAATGAGGAAATTGTAACACTAACGAGAGTAAACAATAATTATATCAGCGGGGCGCATGAATTATATATACAAATCATAGAGAGAAATATGTATATATTATTACGTAAATTAATTTAATATTGATTTTTTTTTTTGATTATTTAGTGTGAAAAAAAAAATAAAAAATTCAGACACACCCTCGTGACTTTCACAACACTAACTTGTTTATCATACAAACATACAAACCAATCCATTGAATCGTCATAATTTACAGTAATTAAATATGTTTAAAAATTTTTTACACACGAGACTAAACATTTGTGGAGCATTTGTCATAAAATGATAAATGATAAGGTAGTGATTTCGGAGAAAGTAAGCACCGAAGTGTTATTAAATTTTTTTTAACTATCTAAGATTAGCAATGATTGATAAAAATCACCATGTAACAAAAATTGGCGTGACCTCACGAGACGAAACGAGACTACACAAAAAAGGGAAAAAAATGCACAGACAGTTATTTTGTTATGCAGAAAGTCGAGGTAACAATTATAACAAATCACCAATCACTTTACACTTACCCCTTCTGATAGGACCACTGCAGGAGATATGAAGATGTGATAGTATTCTAAAAGAGACATGCTGCATATATCAAAATAACTTATTAAAGAACATAATTGAGAAGGCTGATAGCGAACATCCTCACCTTTTTAGCAAAGAACCAATATGGACTTTGCTTCAAAATTCTAATTATCTTGTCAATGATTTCTTATTATAAAATGAAAAGTTTAGCATATATATTGGTTAACCGATCAAGAAGCTAACATGTGAAATTTTTTTATGAAGGCACAACTGAAAAGATACAGTATATACAGTAAAATTAAAGTATATAAAATGAAATAAAACTGGTTTGGAAAGCACTGTATGAATAAACGGAGGTAATCCCGTATTTACGTTTATAAACGCCGCCAAGCTACACAAGAATTGAAATTGAAATTTCTAATTTCACAAAGATTTTTGTGTTTTGTAGTGTAAGTAGTGTAAAATAAATCATTAGATAATTTAGATACTGTAATTTTAAATTCAAAATCTAATGCACATCGTTACACACGAAATATTTATATAAACCTTGGGAATTCTCCACCGTTGAATTTTTTTTTTTAAAAAAGAACTTCTTTCTTGTTGAGCTTTTTTTTTTTTTTTCTTCTTCTAAAACTTATTTTTATTTTATTTTATTTTAAGATTTAATTTTCCCAAATTTTTTTTCTTAATAATTATGGCTTGCTTTAATCCCCTTGTACCTCTTAAAAAATTTTTCCGAAGAAATGATGTAAAAATATCAAAACCCAAACCTACTGCTTTACCTTTAATTCCACCCGATTTTGACGATGAAGAAACAAATACCACAGAAAAAGTTTCAAAAATGTTAATGAAGGCCGATGAACTACTTTTAAATCATAAATATAAAGAATATGTTGAATTACTTGAACAAATAGTTCAAATGGGGTCGGCAAAAGCAGCAGCAAAACTCGGTGTTGTTCATCATACCGGTCTCATGTCAATCGTTCCACAAGACTATGCAATTGCTTGCGCGTATTACTTCAACGCCCTAAAATTTATTTACATGATATCTTGTAACCAGTGGGAAATGAAGCTCTTACTGGATATAATCGCTGGTCTGTCTGATATCTATAGGTAAGGATAACAAATTATTATTATTATTATTTTATTACATAAAATTAAGAACAGGTAATAACCTTTTTTCTTTTTCCCTTCTAGGTTCCATATGAATCGTGAAAGAGACCGAGAAATTTGGGATTCAGGTATAAATGCAATGGAGCATATCCACCAAATTCTACAAGACCCCTTATGTACAAAATTTTTAACACATCAAGACATCCAAAAGAGACGCGCAGTTCGAGTTCATATCACGTACGTTCTTGGACTCACTGCCGAAGCTGATAAAGATTACTCTCAAGCTCTTGAATACTTTACCATGTGTAAAAGATTCGGCGAAAGTGGATTTGCTACAGCTGACAAATTAGTTAAAAAAGCACAATCTAAAATTAAAAGTTTAGAACCAAGAGTTCCTCGAGTAAAACCGATTTGTGTTGAGTGCGGTCATGAACCAGAGAATAAAACCGAATTATGGGCACTCTTAGTTTGTCCGAAATGCTTATCAGCCGCTTGTTGCTCTTCACAATGTCTTCAAAATCATCGCAATTCGAAACATGAAAAATGAAAAATTTTTTTTCTTTTCTTTTATCCTTGTTAATTATGTTTTTTTTTTTATTCAAAAAAGACTACAATTCTGTTGCACAATAATTCTAAACATCTTGTATAGAAAAGAAAATTACTGTTAATACATTATTTCATGTAACTTTTTTGTAAATTTGTTAAAAAAATTTTAAATAAATAAATTTGTGAATTACGCATTCGATAAAATAATAACGATAATAATATATATGATAACGATAACGATAACGATAATGATAGCGATAAAAATAACGATAATAATAATGACATTATTATTACAGTATTATTATTATTTATATGATGTACTTCATTATTATTAGTTAATTTCTTTAGTAAAACGAAAAAAAAAAAAAACTCCCAACGCATGTGAATTCTATATCGAACTATAGAGTTGATTGACATTTTCGAACCTTAATATTAGAAGTGGTAAAATGAGGTACGCCCCTTGCATGTTGGAAACATGTTAATTGGATAACGATTAAAAATGGATACCACAAGACAGCACGGTACAAGACAAATTTAGAGATCTATTTGTACACAAAATTACTAAATTATAAATTGAATTTGTAATTTCCCAATGGCTAAAAAAAAATCTTAAATGTCTTATGATTATTATGAATGAGAGTGAATTAAAAATTGACTATATATGGTTTAAAGTTCATTCCTTTTTTATTTATTCAATTCTGTCCTTGGCAGTCGATCTAATACAATATTGGAAAAATGATGCAAAATATAAAATATATAATATATAAACTAGGATTTGCATGTCTATTTGAAATTCAGTGGCTAAAAATACCAAATTTAGAACAAATCAAAAAGAATATATCGATATTTGTTAAAATTATTACAAATCTTTAGAAATAATGTCTTTAGGACTTAATTTTCTCTAAGAAATATAGTGCTTATCATTATTTGGCGCATTTTTGTCATCGTAATTTTTTTTAACTATGGCGCAAGAAACCTTAAATAATCTTTAACTCATTCAATGATTATATTAGAACCTAAAATTATTCTATGCGGCGCAAAGAACCACTTCTATATATATTGTTATTGAATGCCGATGCTGCGTATATAGACATGACAGGTATTACCACATATAAATTCTCTTTATCTCGTAATTTGTATCGGTATAATGAGGTATTTTGCCTTGAAAAATCACGTTATGTTATGGGGCATCTGTCCCATAACAAGATTTTCAAGGCAAAGACACCATATCGATATGTCAATTTTTTTTATTGTAAATATATGATATATAATATATATATAATATATATATATTATATATATATATATTATATATATATTATATATATATATATTATATATATATATTATATATATTATGTATAGATATTATCTACTACGTATCGGTATGAAAAATGTATTTAATAACTTAGGTAAATTATCCTAGAAATTTAGGCTTTCGATCCTGTTTATTTATAAAGAAATATTTAAAATGTAATTATTAATTTCCTAAATTATTTGTCACTCTTAGTAAGTAATGTTTGGTTGTGCACATATTAAATTCTCACGAAAAAACTATAATGATATTTTCCACGATATTTTTAATGTTTATGAGTTAACCCAAATGGCAACAATCGTCATCACATGAATACATCAATGTATTACTTTTGGGCTCATCACTTAGTTGTTCTTATTCGTGTCGCACTTTAATATCATAATTATCATAATTGTAAAATCTATTGATCTTTTCGTATTTCTTGAAAATTAAGCTCATCGAGAATCATTTAATATTATGCACACGAGTAAACCAAAAAGAAATATGACGGAAAAATCATTGATTTGGTAAATGATTATAACGAAATTTCGAATAAAACGATATTATAGTTCATATATGCTAACAAAATTGTTGTAATAATACGTAATACAGTATATATATATATATATTATAATATAATATAATAACAGTAATAATAATAATGTTATTATTATTTCAATTATTAACATTATTTAATATTACCGTTCTTATCATTAACGTTAGCGTTTTTCTTTATCATTTTTAATCTCTGTACAATTTGATTGGATAATGCACGATGCTTTATTAAACCTTTCATTATTATACTGTATGCCTTAAGTGAGTCGTGTAACATTTTAAATTGGTACTTATCCATTAAAAGTCTACTATACTCCGGTAAAAATTTTGAATGACTTACTGTAAATGTATCCGAATATTTATTTATGTACCATAACCTCATACAAATAACAATATCATTTTTTGTCGTTTGGCGTTGAACCTAATCATTGAGTACGTATCAAAACTTATAATTATTATAAACAGGTTTATATAAGATACTTTGACATTGATTTTGACAGTTGTCACGTTCTGCTGTATTACAATAAATGGGTTCATCTACAGTAATATCACTTTTTATTCACGTCATTATACCAATATTAGTTATTTAATTAAAAATATTATTCCGTACCGGTGCTATAGTTGTACCATTGTGTTTGTGTGAGAACAATCGTTTGAACTCCTATTCTTTCAGTTTCTGGTTTGATCTACATATCGATATATATCGATATGTACATGAGCTTCGGAATGTGGATGTAAATGACACACGTGATAATTTGATAATTGATTATGTAAAAGGGATAATATCAGATATACTGTATACAGTAGCAGTAGCAGTAGCAGTATATATATATATATAGTTAGTTAGAACTTCTACGTATTTAGCTTTCTTACTTTTTAAATTTCATTGTCTATAACTCTGTTCATAATACTGTTTATAATACTGTCCGTAATACCTATCTATAATATATATATATATATATATATGTTAGCTTAATTCTAAGCCTATAAAAATGTAAAGCTATTAAAAAATCGCTTTAGTACGTAATACAACATATGTAAAATTTCCCATAATTAATAATTCGTTTCCAAGTTTTTTACTGGTTACTTACTTTCTTATCTCTTATTGATATATGAACTCAATTTTGTACTTCTTAAACAAATTCCCATTATTATTATGTATTGATTATTCATCTATGTCGTAATTAGTGCCTAAAATTAGAAACTTTACAATTCGTAACCACGAATTTTTAATTTTCTGCCATCGTGCATCAATAATAAATAAAGAAAGGGTTAAATTATTTGAAATCGAGTATATGGTGATCCCGCTGATTTTATGAGAGAGTAATTTAGATTTTGATCGCTTGATCACGCCACATCGTTTTTTGACTTTTATTATTAATTTTTTCCTTATAATGTTAGATTAAATAGGTTTATCGGGTTTTAAATTTATAATTTACCCCTAAAGCTAACAGCTAATATCAAATAATTTAAACAATAAATTCCTGAAATCCGATTTCAGGTTAGTTTCTTGACGGCAACCCGTATTGATCTACATTTTTTTCTTATTTACTATTTATTATGTTAAAGAGCAAGAATTATACGTATATCTGTAAACGCGTATCTTCCGACTTATTTACTAGTCACACGAGCTTCTAAAAAGGAATTGTTCATTCCAGATATGTATAACTATATGTAATGTTTTGATTTTTTAAAAAATTTTATGTAATATATAATCAATTGCGTTTAACCAAATTTCTTATCGTTATTTACAGTTTAAAAGAAAGTATATATTACGTACGTATAACTTAAAAATAATTCCTACAAATATAGTAATTATAGAATACATTATATGAGTACCGTCTATGGAAAATCTATCATTTCATAGATAGCTAACTGTACACAATAAATTGAAAGTCCGATGACAGGTTGCATATCAGTGTGGCCGATGACCTAAGTAGTGTTAAATTAAATTATGTTCCAGTGTCTAAGTAGTGTTTAAATTAAATTATGTTCTCAAAAGAATGTTTATTATACAGTATTAAATTATATCAATATATATTACGTATAAAACACACCTATGGTGTTTTTGCACATATCATATGTTTTGGATTTTTCTAAGTTTTTATACAAAGTTTTTAATGCAAAATTTTCATATTTAAAGTTAAAATTAAGGTTTGGGGAAGGTTTTTTGGGGACGTAGAACATTTTTATTTAGGATACCCCACACTAATTAATTAGTCAATTTTTTGAAATAATAAAATACATACAATAGATACAATATAAAACTCCATAAGTGCGTTTTAGTAAAAGTCAAATTATATAATGCATTTAATTTTATATTGATATTAGATATAATTTATTATAGTATACTGTATAAATTGATTATATTGTATTACAGTATAATAAACACCATATCAGATATTAAATTTTTATAATAACAATAAATAGCAATAATATTTACAGTATTTTAAATATCTATATACAAAAACCTTAATATTAAAATTTCATATATTATTAAAATTAAAGCATTTATGTTAATAAAATTAAAAACATTTTTAAAATTAAATTTTAATATTCTTAAACAAATTAAATCTTTTTAAAAACCATAAAAACTCTAAATTTTAGATACTAAATCAAGTTATACTATCTTACTATACTAAAAAGGTATAAAATTATATCAACCTTCGTTATAACCAAATGATTTATAATAGGTTATAAATATTATATAAATTATTTAGCCAATACTGATATATACTATAGTAATACAAAATACTATACGTGTTTTTAATTTACATATATTTTTTTAATTAAAATTTTATAAAATAATTTACTATAATAAAAAATATTAATTTATCTACTATATTTATTTATATATTAATTTATCTGCTATATTTATTTATATATTAATTATCTACTATATTTGTTTTACAAAAAATAATTGTCGCGGCTGATGCTGAAATATAGGGTCCCAATTTAAATCTATAATACCTACTAAAATTCACATATACTTTTTTACTAATAACTCTACTCTCAAACCCTAATCTAACACTAAAAAAAACCCCCTAACGAAAGGCCTGAAAATTTTTTAAAATTTCATAATAAAATAAGTCAAAATTTCAGCGACAATAATTTTAAATTAAAATATGTTAGTAAATTTATTCTATTTTTTATTATTTAAAAAAAAATTTTTGATGTACTATATATCTAATGACGATTTCTATTTTTACACTAGTGTATGAAACACGGGTATAGTCATAACTCAAAATTTGCTTACAAAACACTTCGGGGTTCTAACAAAAAATAGTCTACGCAAAATTTTAGTATAAAATACTCTCTAACCCTAACCCTAACCCTAACCCTAATATTAAGTAGTTTTTTTTGTTTTATGAATTTTATATATACACGGATTTGCAAATCAATTAATTAATATCCCGTGTTTAATACACTGGTGTAGATTTGGATTTAATATTGTACGTATTTATTAATTTTTAACGAATATATATATTTAATTAATTAAAATTTTTTTTATAATTAAAATTTTAATTTTTAACTCTATTAACTAAAATTTTAAAATTGTTTAAAAAAATTTTGTTATTAATATATAAAAGGCAATTTTATAAATTAAGTTTTAAGCTATGTATTAATAAGTTATATTGTTTTGACTAGCTAATAAAATTTTATTAGATAGTAGCGTTTTTTATTCCTACTTTATAATTAGAGTTTGAAACTAATTTTATTTTCATATATTAAAACCAATTCTTGACATATAAAAAATAAACCAGTTTCGATTCTATTTGTAACTATATATATAGTTATATATAAAATTTTATTTAATTAATAATATGTAATAATGTTTAAATATTAGTTTGAGTATTTTTTTTTTCTTTTATTTATTATTATTTATTAGCCCAGAAATAGAAGTTATCCAATTAGAAATAAAAAAACCTTAATGCAGCACCATTTACCAAACCACTCAATGGTACAGTAGCCAACAAAAGTAATGCCCGATTTTTGCTCAAAAAGTAAATATTTTATTAATAAAATTTTGGCTGCATATATATCAAAAAAATTTTTTTTAACTAACTAATACATTGCTAAATGCACATGTGCATTTAATATTATGTGATTCTTCGTGATATTAGGCCCAAAACCACCCAAATAATGAATGTATTACAGCTTATTTTTTCTTTTTTTAAAATGATTTTAAGATCGTTTACACTTTTTAAAAGGCTTTTAAGCTTTTAGATATTGTTCTTTAATGCCTTCTAAATGTTTTTGATAAGTTTGGGTTAGGGGTGTCTTATTATTTATGTTATAATTTTATTTTTTTTATTTTGATCGATTTTATAACCTTTCTTATAATACGAACACGATAATTATTACATCAAAACTTTAAATTTACTTCGACTAACAAACAAATATAAACACAAATTCAAATAAGATAGTCTTTAAGAACTTAAAAAATAAAAAACTTTATTATTTTTTTTAATTTAATTCTTAGTAATTATTAACAAACTTTTAATTATACCCGCAAAACACCCTTACCCTATAACCAAACCTTACTTACCCTAAAACTCAATACCAACCACTTATTTTTATATTTTTTTCATTATATAATATTATATTTTAATATTTTAGGCTTGTTTGTGCGCTTCTCTTTTTGCTTTGTCGAAAAATGACACACTTTTACTCGTATATAGTTTTATCTTTTTTTTTTTTAATATTAAATTTAATGGTTAGTTATATTATAATATATAAAATATAAGCTTTTTATTATCATGTAAAACTTAATTATGATGCAATACAGGACCTTAGCTATAAAAACAAATCATACAAGCCCCAAATCGTGAGTAGAGTCATGCAATGACTTGCATTATTACTCTAATGCTTTTTTTTAATATTTCAATTTTTTTTGCTTCTTGAGAACCAAGAAATGCCTAAACTATAATAAAAAAATTTTTTTTAGTTCTTATATATTGTTTAAAATGCTATTAATGTATTGTATAGGCATGTTCCATTTCTTACATAGTTTAATTAAATGGTTATGTTTTAGTATAAAACAAGGTAATTTCTTATCTTTTGTAAGTTATTAGGTGTGCAACACCTTGAGGTGAATTTACGGGTTTTTTTTCTATCCTGGTACTTATTCAGAAGTTGAGAAAGAAGGTAAAAAAAAAAAAATTTCCTTGAAAACATTAAAAGGGTGGTAATTACAGCTACTTTGTTGGCTTACATGAGTGATCTGCAAATCGGGCGTTACTTTTGTTGGCTACTGTACTTAAATGATATTCAAATAATCTTCAAATGATCTTCAAATAACTTCAAATGATCTCATTTGGGGTCATTTGAAGTCATTTGACCCCAATTTTATTAGTCTGAAATAACCTCCATTCCTGGTGCCAAGCTTAGACAGAAGGACTTAATGATAATAGTGTGCTTTAATAATCCTTATTAAATTAATATCTTACTATATATTAAGTCTATTGTGTACTTTAAACAATCTGATGGTTAGTTCAAAGCACCATAATCTGGCACTACCATAAACCCAATAGATAACCGTTTATAATGAATTTGTAGTAAAAAAATAATGATTTTCTATATATCCTATCGCTATACTGAACTTTAATAAGTTTGAAAAAAAGTTCTTTATGCATATTTGTTAAGGATGTACCAGATATTAGGTTTAATTAAATTTCTCTATTTATATTGTGTCTTTTCCATGCCAACAACAAAAATGACGAGCCTTACGCGACTAAGCGAAATATTCCAGAAAAGTACCTTGCAAACATTAATATCTTCTGAAATCTCCGCTATGCAATTAACCCTAGCAGCAAATTCTCATTTTTTATTGGCTAAGAGTGATCAAAAATTAGGCCAGAATTACTTAGAATTTTACTAATATTACCATAGTGTGAGCTTATTTTTCAAAAATTTCTATTTTTATAATAAAAATATCAAAAAGTTAATTCTTGCCAGAATTTAGTAACAATTTTGTAATGCGGGCCAAAAATTTTACAGTTCACAGTCGTTAACCAATCAAAATCAAGAATCTATCATGACAAATTTTTTGTTGCGGCAGCTATGGTTAACACTAATGCATCAAGTTCTTTAAAACAATTTGATAATTGTGAAGATATTTCTTTCTATTTCATTCCTTTTATTAAAGTTGACGGTAGAGTTTTTTCGGATTTTAGAATTTTAGAACAGCTTCTAAAATAAAGTTATAGTAAAGAAACTTATCTCCTTATTGTTATATAATCCCAAATTTTTCTACTTAAAATTAAAGCAAGTAAAATTAAATCCTAACAATAAAATTATACAAATACAAAAATTTATTTCAATATCATAATTTACTTATTCATTTTGAAAATTTTTGTCAATCAATTAGAAATGCAAAAAAGTCATCTGCTCTTGCTTTGATGTATTTTATTTCAAACCCTAAATTGATTAAGTGAAATAATCGCTGTCAATAATTATTTTTTTCATAACAATTATGCAAAGTGGGAAATAATTATCTGAGAAATCATTCAATATCGATATTACAGTGATGAATTAGAGATCAATAAAATAGATAATTCTTAGGCCACCACTTACAGTATTTCCAAAAATAATAGCACCATGATTATTATTTACTATCCTAACTTTTTCTTGAATAAGATCCGGGAATATAAAACTACATATATGATTTATTAATATATCCCCCAAATAAATACCTGGTTTGATACTAAATCAACATAATAATTTAATATGTAGCAAAAACTTATTTATTAATTATATCAATATTAATGAGATTAAAATAAAATCAACTATAGTTAGATGATTATCAACTATCGTGTTATCTTTGTTAAAATTTAAATAAAGCCACTATCAGATTTTTGATACCAATTTATTCTTTATATTAATGACTAAAGTATAATATAACTTTGTAGATCTGCAGCTTGAAGCATTTGTGTTCCAAATGCATTTACATCAATCGTTAGTGCCTTTGCATTAGTAAATATACAATAATTTGGGATAATTTGGGACAATTTGGAATTTTAGAACATCCAAAAACAAATCTTATTTTTAGATAATCCAAAAACCAACTTTATTTTACTTATGCATTTCAAATAAACATTTTTGAAGAGCTCATTCCATTTCTTAATCAAGCTAACTACAATTTTATACAAGATTTAACTTCTAATCTATATCAAAATAATACATCTTTTAATAGCAATCTACGTATCTTTTATTTTGCATAATCATGTGACTATTTTTTCTAATTCAGTAATTTACATTCTGAAGGTACATATTAGAAAAGAATATGCATGTTATGATATTTAGAATTATATAGTAATTTTAAAGAATAACTCTCATCAGCGAAATATACTAATGTAAACTTACGCAAGTTATTACACCCTGAAATATTGCGCAATAATTACGGTCTGGATATAATATTGTGCAGAAAATTGCGCAATATTTTTTATTTTTTTTTTTTAAACTTTGGCGTATCTTGCTAGGTATTTATTTTAGTAATTAATTCATATGTACAAATGATGCTAGCTAACTAACATAT
>CAJVPY010003759.1:0-13570 GCA_910591965.1 Dentiscutata erythropus
ATTTGTTATAAAAGTTAAAATATTTAAAACTGATTGAAAAGATATTGCACGGTTACTAGATTTGTTTTTTAATTTATGTTCAACTTGTACAAGACCAAAATTGTTATAATGTTCACGAATATTGTTATATTTTTTTTTTACTTATTCCAAAAATTAAAAAAAATGCTTTTCTACAAATTTTAACTCCCTTAAATTGGTATAAAGTAGTATGTAATATTTTAGAATAATTTCCTTTTACTGTTTGTTCTGGTGCTCTTATCAATGCTTTAGTCATTGCAAGTAAAAATATATTCAATTCAGCCTTCGTATAGTTTTGAATTTGTTTATATTTTATTAATCCATTATCATAATTAACCTTAGTTAAACAATCATTTGTATAGTATTTATTTGTAAAAAGTCGATGAAGGTATGCTTCTTCTTCTTGACTATCTAGTTGTTGTTTAATTGATTCAATAGAATTCAATTGTTCATTTTTTTCATCTTCAAAGGGTTGTTTCATATAAATTTGACGATATTTATTAATTTGTGTTTTAGATAATACGGAATCAAAATTAAAAATTGAAGTATAATTATTAATTAATAGTGAATTATCTTCTAATTCACTATTATTAATTAAAAGTAAATTACTATTTAATTCGCTACTATCATTATCAATTTTTAAATTTTCTTGAAGTTTATATGTTATTAAAAGTTGATTAAAAGCAGAATTTAAAGAAACTAACTCTTTATGAGTTTCTTCAAAGATATTTAAAAACGATAAATGGCTTTGTAAACTCATTAAAAAAAATATTATTATAGAATATTTGGAATCTTATTATTTTATTTATTATTTAGTAGCTTTATGCGGATATTGGGTGAGTTAGTTAGGAATATAGCTAGCAGAGTTAACTATTCTTTTGTTAAAATAAAGCTACGTATGTATTTTTTTTTAATTCTACTTGAATTAATCCTGTTTAAAAGTTAGTAACTACTATATGCAGAAAGTGATTTTAATCATGCTCATCTATATTTAGATTTCTATTGCTACATTGTGACCTGAGTATTGATTTCCATATATGTACTATTCTGACTTGCAGCATTAGCTTAATAAACTAATCTTGAATTACAACCTAAAACTGGTTACAGGCTAATCAATACTGAAAACTATTCTACTAAAGTGAAGTCATAATACTGATATCCATTTTACTAACAACACATAATTCCGAAACCAAAATAACCAAAATAACCAAAATAGTTGATAATAAATTTTACTAATAAGTCATTTATCTGCAATTTCTATTTCACCAAATATTAAAAGGTAAATGTCTATTTTACTGACATACCATTTTTTCGAATAGTACATTTTTTTGACATTCTATTTCTTTAAAAATACATTACTAAAAGCTCTTTTACCAAAAAATGGTTTACCAAATTTATAACTATTTTTATAAATTCTGGATTACTTGATAACCTGAAAAAAGGTATAAACTATTTTGCTAGCAACTATTTTACTTACAGTCATTTCCTGACAAAGTTGGCCACTTCTACTAGCTTGTTACTTAAATAAAACCCGGGAGTACAACAATATTGATTTACTACTTTTAATATTGATATGATATGGCCCTAAATATAGTACCCGGTTCTTCACAAAGTACTTACGGGTATTATTCAATTTTGAAAATAGAGTTCTTAAATAAGATACTGGGTCTGTAGACAGTGGCAAATAGTAAATAACTTGGATTCAGACTTTTGGCTATTTTAAAACAAGCAGGCAATTTAAAATTTTATACTTCTTAAAATTACAATAGCCTTATTCTGTAAACCACTTCATTCTTCAAAAATTATATTGCTATTTTAGATTCTTCAGACTATAACAAAAAAAAAGCTGAGAATATTAATTAATAATGAAGAAATGGGTATACTAAGGCCATTCGAAGTTAATTTTTTGGTTAATATCAATTTTCAGAACTCTTGAAAGAGGGAGAGAGAACAAATAAAATGAACATATAAAATGAACAATCTATTATAATGAATTGACTTCATGTTAAATTTAGTCTAGAGATTCTAGTTGAGTTGCTAATTAGGTCAGATAAGTTTGATTCAGTAGTTAACATTACATTCCAATTATAAAAGAGAGGGGCAAAAATAATTAATTACATAATGCATTCATCTGAGAAAAAGAACTTCATACGTACGTACAATTTTTACAGCCAAAACTCTCGTGATTTAGTGATCAGATCTGCATCATTTTTTAAAGTATGTATGCAGCAATTACAGATCGGAATTTTGGGTTTACTAATCCCCCAAGTTCCTACAAATTTTGTCTCTTATTGAATGAAATAAATCACTGATCGGATGGCTTAAAAAATAACACTTTGGAAGCTCTTTTTTCAGCAGTTTTTCTTAAATTGTTTTATCACAAACTGAAATAAGCATATATGAGAGAACAACCAAGTAAGAACTAAAAATTTTAGCTTTATTTTTTATTAAATATCCTTTTTTCTCATTTTTTTTAAAAAAAAAGTTTGTTTTTTTATTTAATTAGCCGGGACCATAAAAGCCGCGGGTTTAAACTTTAATTTAATTTATTTTGATTTAATTTAAATTATTTTATTTTAAATTATTTAATTTGATTTTTAAATTATTTTATTTTAATTTATTTTAAATTATTTTTTATTTTTTATATGATCATTTTACCGGGAGACATCAAAGGAGAGGGTGATATTAACCAAAAAATTAACTTTGACCGGCCTAAGCGGAGTGTTTAGAGTGCTCATTTTAGCTATAATATTTATCACTATAAATATCTATATTGTTGAATTAATAAGCATTAAATAATTTTTGATTTAAATATACTTGATAAATGTGAATATTAAAACTGATACGTAGTTTTAATTTTGGAATAAATCGGACAACAGTTCCGATCACATGAGTTTAGCCCAATTTGGTTCGGACTGGTTGATCAGTATCGATCATTGTTTTGATCACAAAAACAAAAACGTGATTTTCTCAAAATGTTGATCAGATCTAAAAAGGAGATCTATCCTCTTTTATTGAAAAGTGCCCATATATTTCTTGTTGGCTAGATAATATATTTTAATAAATGATAAAAATAAACATGCCTGTACAATAAAAGTCAACTTATATATAAATTTTAAATTAAATTTGATCGAACATGCATAAATATTTACAACAGTAATAATAAAGTACAATGTTTGTACTTCACGTAGTTTTATTATAATAATTTTCGCATTAAAGATTGTGATCCTAGTAAAAACAGTGAATAGTTTTTAGCGAATTGAGAATAGCTCAAATTTCTTATGTTTTTTTTAAATGCTGGGGTCTTTGCCTTGAAAATGACCTTATGGTACTATGTAGATTTTATTAATTAAAATTAAATTTTCTAGCCATCTAATAATCCAATACAAATAAATTTTTATTTTATTTTATAGAACTCGCTAAGCTCTACAAAATAAAAAAAAAAGTTTATTTGAATTGGATTACTGGATAGCTAGAAATTTTAATTTTTATTTATAAAATCTACATAGTCCCTTAAGGTCAAGTTTGGGGCAAAGACCCCATATATTGGTTGTTATCAAAATTATTTTCTTATTATTACTAAACTTATAGTAATTTTGATGATTGAAATGGAGAGTTATGATTGGCTGATGTTGACGGACGGACAATGAGCTTTAACGTAATATATATATATAAGATATAAGATAAGATTGTAGCGCATTAGATAGCCATGTGAAATTTTTAGCCACCCTGATCAGTGATGTAATTGGTTTTCTCCAATAAATAATATTTGTATTTGTTCAATGGGAACACAGTTCGAAAAAAAGCAGATCAGAAAAATATCATAGAAATATCAGGTTCTAATTTTTGTTGAGTTTTGGCGCCCATAATGACAACAACAGAGACATATCAGATGCTAATAGTGCTATCAGTAAGCTATCAAACACATATCAGCTCTAATAGCTTTCCGATATTGTTGTTATGATGGGTGCCAAAAATTTGAACCTGATATTTCTGATATTTTTCTGATTTAATTTTTTTTGACCTGTGGAAGTGGGGGAGAAATTGGTAAACCGTTATTTCTGTATCCTTGATTTGCAATACATATAAATTATTAATTCATAAATTGATTACGAATATATGGCAATAATATTACTACATTAATCATGCAAATATTCGAAATATCACAATATTACAGAATTGACAATGGTGCAAATGATCATGGCTATAAGTTTTTAACCAGTTAGAATACATGATTTATTCATACAGATAACCAAGTAAATTTAACAGTATGCATAATTCATCACCTGATTGTTTTTAAATCAAAAATGTTAAGGCACAGCCTTATGATATTATGATCTATTTCAATATTCTCGATCATCATACATATACTGTTGTATGTACGTACATACGTACGCGGTCTGTTTTAGATACAAATGTCAAATTGATAATCTCCAAATTTGGTTTAGCATTTCCAAAAACTAGAAAGGGCATATATCAGAAACAGAATATTACGAAGTATATGGTTTACTATGGCATTTTTAGTGATGTGCTCTCGTAACTGATTAGATAATGCGTTAAATGCAATAAAACATGAAATTCTGCACTTAAACTTCACGATATTTCATCACATAGTATGAGATTTGTTTAATCATAATGAACATTCAACTTATATTTTTTATTGCTTTAACAGGTGTTGTCTCAATTAAAGTAAATGACGATCAATGCGTTGTTTTATTATTGTCCTTCGGAATTGAACTAACCAAATACGGATTTATTGTCAACTCTTCAGATAATCTTCAGAGCCGGTTTTAGCTGCAACTAAATAGGCTTTTAAAGCTATAGCTCTAGATTAAGCCATAGTTATTGAAGCCACGACTTGTGTTATAGCTAGAGCATGACTTGATCTATGACTCAAACTATGGTAGATTACTGTACCAATACAGTACTGCAGTAACATTGTATAAATATTATTACGTAGTTACAGTAATAATGATTTTAAGGCAATATAATATTTAAGAAGCCATACAAGCATCATCTCTAAAAATCTTTAATAGGCTGAAATTGGTCTACAATACTCTTTGTTATATAATATCAGATTTTCACATGAAATTTTTTATTATTTAATCAACTGAAAATTATCAATCAATATATTAATTAATTTCTCATTTAAATTTTTATTTGTATTGATTTAAAATTCTTTCAAGCACCGTAATTAATAAATTGAAGCTTAATTTCTAATTTGTGGAAAATAGTTTAACCGGTAAGTGGTTCATTACTGAAAAAAAAAGGTTGAACCCACCTTTTTTTGTCATAGACTTGTTCTAATTGGCTAAAATTTATTAGCTACATTTTGCTTAGTGATACAGACTAGCCCCAGCCCAACGGGCAGGTAGACCCTCATCCTGCATCTTTGTGGTTGATAAAAGAAGTGCTAGAATCGATTCTCTATACTGGTTAAAAAATTAACATAAAATACTAATGTATTAATTGTAATTAAAGACAAAAAGAATAAAAACTAAATGATTTTAGCATGCTAGAATTTGGCAAGGAACTACCTGATGGCTTTCTACACGTTTGATATAGATATCGAGACTAATTCTTATTAGTGTTATGGGGTAAATCGTATTCTTTGATATGATAAATACAAAAATATATAATTTTAGATGATAAGGCAACTTGCTAGAGGTGTGACGATGGTGATTTAGCAATAGTTTAGTTCTAAAATGATATTATCAAGGTGATTTATTCAATGTTATATGTTAGAAATATCATAATCCCGTAGGATAAGATGTCTTTACAAGAGGGAAAATACAGAGTTTATATAACTTTCACTATACTAATAGATTCTAAAAGCTTAGGGTAAATCAGATCTTTCATCATAAAAGATTAAGGAAAAGATCACTATAACTAAAGGGGCTTATAAAGATAAGTACAACATGATTATAATGATAAAGGCTTTGCCTTTACAACATTTTCTATTACATCTATTTCTAATTATTTCTTGATTCTTGTTTTTCTTCTCTTTAGATTTTCATTTGTTCTTCTTGAAATTCTTCTTGGATTCTTCATCAGATTTCATGTAGGTTATCTTTCTATTATTTAGCCAGTAAGCCTCATATACTAGTCAATCTGAAATTATAATGATCAATCTGCTTGAAGTCATGAGTTTGCTACGCCAATTTGTCAATTTTCCATTTAGCCTGTGACATTTGCCAAGACCTATTTTATGCATACCATGCATAAATATCTAACTAAAAATATAGTATAAGTACATAATAATAATAAAACAATAAACTAACTAAAAATATTCTCATTCTGATATTTCATCCTCTGAGTGGCCATCCATATTCCCTATGAGATCAGTACTCAAAGAAGGTTAGCTCCGCTTACTGGTATCGAACCCAGGTTACTTTGCTGCCAGAGTGAATATCCTAACCAGTAGTCTACATCAGAATTATTACCAATTTTCAAAAATTAACTTCTTAAAAAATTATTTGTATAACTTGATTATCCAATCGTAAAATTTTTCTTCATGTGATCTAAACTTTAAATTATAGATTTGACTATCTTCGTAAACTAATTTTTGATCTAAAAAAAATTAAAACTAAAAATCTTTTTCATAAAAAAAAATTAAACCAAAATGCCTCGTTCACAAAAAGGAAATGATAAGAAACACCCAAAGAGACAAAAGTAAGAATATAATAATTAAATAAAATTATAATAGTAACTAATATAATTTATGCATAATAGTAAGAAATAAGATAAGGGTAAGCAAAAAGAAGTAGTAGAAGATGTTGAAGATGTTGAAAGTGTAGAGAATGTAGAGAAAGACTAGTAAATATAATAATAATAAATTTTTAAATACTATAATTTAATATAACAAGATACTAAAAATAATTAAATTTAATAGGTAGAGTAGATGGGTTTTGGAGAAAATGAAGAAGAATAAGATTTTGTATTTGGAAAAAAAAAATAGAAGATTGGAGAAGATATTGGATAAAGTGATAGAATCAGAAAAATTTAGATTGGAGAAGATGTTGGATGAAGTGATAGAATCAGGAGAATTTAGATTGGAGGTATTAAGAGAGATATTGCAAGATGAACATAAAAAATATGAGATGTTGCATGTAGCAAAAAAGAAATTTGAGTTGGGGTATAATGTATTGAGGAACGATATAATTGAGGTGTTAGGTACAATAGATAGAAGAAAAGAAAGAGGTAGGGAGAGACAAAGAATAAGAGAAAGATATGATTTAGAAGAATTTGGTAGAGATAAAGAAGAAGAAGAAGAAGATTATGAAGATGATGAAGAAGAAATTGAAGAAGAAGAAGAAGAAAAAAAAAAAAAAACTATGAAGTTTGGTTAAATGAGGAGTTGAGAAAATATGAGGCGATATTAGAAGAAGAGTCAGCAAGTGAAGAGGATAGTAGTAGTTTTCTGATGGTGTTAGATGATGAAATTGGTAAGAGTAGTATGCAGTATTGGGAGAAGAATATAGATGAGGATTATATGTGGAAGGACTAGATTTTTTTATTTTTCTTTGTATTACTGGTTAAATATATATTATAATAAATTTTTATCTTTTAGTATTTTTCTTTTTATTAATTTTAAATCTTCTTTTAAATTATATCAAACTCCTAACTAATTTAAATTTAAATTCTCAAAATTTTATTAGTAAAAAAAAAATATATTATGAAAGAAAAAAAAAAAATTTAAATTATAATCCTTATATACTACTCCTTCGCTTTAAATAATTTTTCCAGAATTATATTATAATCGAATTCAAAACAGGTATAATTTGAATTTATCTTTTGAATATATTCATATTAGATTCAATATAATGATCCTTTAGTGATAAAAATATTACTTCATAATATCCAAAACGTTGAATTCTTGTTTTTAAGTTCAAAATATTTATTCAATTCGTGAATAAATTTGTATTCATTTTCATTTAAATACGATCTTCGTTATGTGTAATGTATCTTCTTATAGAATTAAATCTCTTATCGGTTAATATTATTTCAAATTTGGAATTAATAAAAAATAATTTTAAGCTATTTCTCATTATTATCTTTTCAATCTACTTCGTCTTAGATATATTAATTTAAATACTTATATCAATAAGTCTTTAAGATTTTCTGTTCCAGTTTAAAAATTTTATCCAAGTGCATTGACACTATTTTATTTTACGTAATTCAATTCGAAGTCTATTTTTCTATGATTATTTTACTCTTTATATTACTTTAGTTGACTCTTTTAAGTTCATAATTATTATAAGTTTATCATTGTATACCATCTTGATAATAGATATCAGATCTATTAAAAAGAATTTTATCAATACAAATTAAACTGCTAATTTGATATATCAATCGGAAGTGTCTTCATCAAACTTAGAACATAATCCATTGTATATAGTATTTGAATAGCCCACACTTCATCACATACATTATCATAATAAGGTTGTCTTCTTGTAGACATTTCAGTCATAACACCAAAATTATAATATCTGTTGCTATCATATATGGTTGTTTTATGAACACTTCGGAGCAATGTAAGGTAAAATATCACAAATAATTAAATTCATCTTTCTTTCTAAATAATCCTAGGTCTCTAATATATGATATAATATCGCCATTAATATATTGATTTAGCAATATATTGTTACTATGAAAATTTTCATGAACATATTTTGATTCACGAATTAAATTTTTCAATATATCGATAATTTGCTTTTTTTTCTGAATTAAGTTCTCTTAAATTTGATTATAAAAACTTATAAAACTTCTTTTAATTGTCTGTTATTCTACTTTCCATATGACTTTCTTAAAAGTTATTTTGTGAATCAGTAATGTCTTAATTATAAGCATAATTTAGATCTACTTTTCTCATATTACATTGATGAAAAATTACTGATTTAAATCTTCTTTCTATAATTTTCTGAATATTATCTAATTTATTTAAAAGAATCCATTCAAATATCTTTATATGCTGCGGCTTTAAGTTAATTTCTTTAATACAATTATTTACTTGTCGATTCTTATATTAATATATTTAACTCATTAATATATAATATATAGTTTATTTAATTAATATAAAAAAAAAATACAATCTTATTGTTAATGACGATCATTATGTTATCACATTATATTGTTCATTTAAAATAGTAATTTTGAGTTAATTCATATCCTTTTTCGCTCTTTCTCTTTCTTTCAATTTTTCTTATTTAGAATAGTATTTCTTTAATAATTTTCTATTTATAGGAGTTTTGATAATTTTTCCATCAACAAATCAAAAGTTTAAACACACCCTTCTCTAACACCTTATGAATGACGAAAGGACCCTTTCACTTCAGATATAACTTATAACATTTAGAATATTGTTAAAAAGCCTCGTATACTAATACTTGGTCTCCTCTTTTTATTTCTTCTATAGTTGGTAAGTTATGATCATGCCTTATTTTAGCACTTTCTTGTGTTTTTTCAACTCGTTTAATAGTATCGTTCCTTGTTTCAGATAATATTTCAATTAATTTGAATAGTCTTTGTAAGAATGTTCCTTCTAATACTTCTTCTTCAGTATCACTAGGATGGATTAGAAACCTTGCTTCTTTACTATATACTAAGAAGAACAGAGTTATTTTCGTCATATTATATTTGGCAGTTCGATATGCAAAGAGTACTGAAGGTATAATTGAATCCCATTTTCTTATATTGGTAATTAACTTAGATATGGATTCACAAAGAGTCTTATTAAATTATTCCACTAATCCATTTGTTTGTAGATGATAGGGCGTCGAGTAATAGTGAGTAATGGTAAATTTCTTTAAAAATTTATCCATTAGATTATTGCGAAAATGTGTTCCTTGATCAGATAGGAGGTATTGTGAACATCTATGTTGGTACACGATGTCTTTATAAATAAAGTCGGCTACTTCTTGGGCATTGGCATTCTTGATTGCTCTTGCTTCAGGCCATTTGGTCATGTAGTCTGTAGTGACTACTATGTACCTATTACCTTTAGAAGTTACAAATAATTTTTTAACAATGTCAATTCCAATTTTATAAAATAGAGCTTTGACCGGAATTGGATACAATGGAGGCTTTGCTAAATTCTTGCTTCTTCTTTGACAGAAATCACAGGTGTGAACGAATCATCAGATATCGGCATACATCTGTAGCCAATAATACTTAGCCCTAATTTTATTAAACATTATATCTATACCGAGATGTCCTCCTAATAGGTGAGTATAGACTAAAAATAGGATGGGTTCAACTTCGTAACTTTGGATTACTTTTAGTAAATAGTTAATCTTATGTTTGTCTTTTTTGTATATTAACTCATTTTTTACTACAAAGAATTGGCTTTGAGATTGAATACTTTATCGTTCTTGTGGAGTTATCTTATGAGGTAATGTGTGTTCTGTTAAATATGCCTTTAATAATTGATATCTAAGTGGTTCCATCCTGATTTTGCCAGGACACCGACTACCTGGACTAGATTAATTTTAATGTCAGATTTTGTTAAAAATCTTGTAGATTCTTTTCTTCTGGATTATTTAGTTTCTTTAGATTTCTTCTATTACTTAATTTTAAACCTTTTTACTAATCTTTTTAATTACACTAATCAGATTCAATCTCCCGCAGTACTTATTTATAGTAGCTAACCCGCCAGTACCAGGCTTGATACATGTATTATAGATCTGAACACACTCTCAATTTTCACGTAGTACCTATTTTAGCATAAGCTCTGCCGGTACCAGGCTTAATACACGACTTACAGGCAGAGTACCTTTTTTTTTTTTTTTTTTAATATTTAGTCTGTTAGTGTAATTTTTTTTAATTAGTTATAAGAGTTTTAAATTATGGGTTTGTTAAATTTCAATTAAAGTTCTTAATAATTTAATATCTTTATTTATAAATTCCTTTTAGTTCTAATTTTGTTTGATTTTTTTTTTAACTTTTCTTAGGTTCAAATTTTTTTAATTTTTAATTATTTTCTCTTTGATACATTCTTGATAGTGTATCAACATTTGAATGTTTTCTTCTGGCATGGTATATGATTGAATAATTATAAGGCTGCCATCTCAAAATCCAATGGGCTCTTTTTTCTTTTGGTTCTAATGTATGGAGCCATTTAAGAGCAGCATGGTTAGTTATCAAGTTAAAATGTTTAGCTCCTAAATAATAATAGAAGTGTTCTACAGCCCACACAACAGCTAAACACTCTACTTCTGGGGCTGAGTAATTACATTCAGTTTTGGAGAGTCCTCTGCTTACATAAACTACTACATATTTCTTGTAGTCTTTATCTTTTTGAGCTAGTATAGCTCCTAAACCTATACCGGACGCATCAGTGTGTAGGTAAAATTCTTCTTTAAAATTTGGGTACCTTAAAATAGGTGCCATCATTAAATGTCTTTTTAATGTTTTAAAGGCATTTTGTTGATCTTCCTTCCATTTATAGGGAATGTTTTTCTCTAGTAATTTATGAAGGGGTCAGGCTATTGTTGCAAATCTCTTAATAAATCGGCGATAATATAAGGCTAATTCAATAAATCCTCTCAATTGTTGAAGATTCGCTAGTACAAAAAAATTCTTTACTTTTTCAATTTTTGTTTTATTAGATCTTACCCCCTCCTTATTTATTATATGTCCCAGATAATGTATCTCAGATTTAAAAAAGGTATATTTTTCAGAATTTAATTTTAATCCTGTATCTCTTAATTTATCTAATATAATTTTTAAGTATACTAAATGTTCTTCGAATGAGCTAGAGTATATATTAATATCATCAAGATATGCAATGGCAAAGGTGCCATTACTGTCACCAAGTATCTGGTCCATAAGTCTTTGAAATGTTCCTGGAGCATTACAAAGTCCAAAAGGCATGACTTTAAATGTATAAGTACCATATTTCGTTATAAATGTTGTTTTTTCTAAATCTGCTTCATTTACTCTAACCTGCCAATATTCACTCATTAGATCAAGAGTGGAAAACTATATTGCCATTCCAAACGTGTCTAGAAGGTCATTAATATGTGGAAGAGGATATGTATCCTTTTTAGTAACCAAATTTAATTTTCAGTAGTCTATGCAGAAGTATAGTTTTCTGTTTTTCTTTGGTACTATTACTACCGGAGATGCCCAAGGACTAATTATTTCTACTATAAGTCCTTGCTTCTTTAATTTGTTTATTTCTTTTTTTATAAATTCATTTTCTTCATAAACAGCACAATAATAACTTTGCTTAATTGGAGCGTCGTTACCTATACTAACAAAATGCGTGATAACATTAGTACACCCTAAAATCTTTGAGACCTTGTGCAAACATTTTTATTTTGTTAAGTAGAAATTCTTGAATCTTTAATTTTTGTTGTGTTGTTAATTCATTATTATTGACCTTTTCTTTAATTATTTCTTCTATAGATTTTTCTTTGTCTTCATCCTCTTCATTTTTCTTTGTTAGTACCTCTTCAATATTTGTGAGGTATAATGCAAGATTTTCTTCTAGGTGTTAACTTTCAATGTTTTCTTCCTCAAATTCTTCTTCCTCATAGTCAAATTTGTCGAAAGTATCCCTGCTGTTACTTCATCTTCATAGGGATTAAGACCTTCGATACCTTTATTAGAAATTGGAATATTGCTGATCTATCAGCATATTGTAAGTATAGTTTCTGCTCGTCAAAATATATACGAGCTTTAGTTTTCTGGAACCAGTCTGTTCCCAGTAGTAAAGTATCATCCAAGAATTAATTACATGTAGAGTTATGGGTACTACGACATTTTGAATGATTAATCTAACATCCTTAATTTTTCTAAGTGTTTTGGCTTTTGCTCCCATGCCCATTACTACTATAGTGATAAATTTATTATCTATCCCTAATCCTAGTTTATCTAGTAAGTATTTCGATATAATGCTTATGGCTGCGTCTAAATCTAATACAGTCAGGGAATATAGTAAATTTGAAGATCGGTTCTAGAATGCATCTAGAATGATCTTCAAAAATTCCCTGCACTATGATTGGATAATGATAATTACTACTACTGCTAACTAATTCTGGAATTTAGGGCGTTCATAATATCAAACCTTGACAAGTCGATATTCAAAAAGAAAGTCGAAAACTTCTAGTTACATAATCAGTCGTTATTTTTCGGTAATCAACATTTTTTGAAAAGGTAAATGAGACCCGAAATAATGAAGAATACACATTTAAATTTTGTTACAACATATTAATTTCTTCTCTTTTTTTTATTAAAATGCTTGTATAAAAGCTCCACAATGATGTCGCATCTTTCATCAGCTGTAGAGAAGCCAAGAGCCAAAGATCTTTCTTGTGTGTTTAGCTTAATAGCTAATAAGTATAGTAGACTTGGCTTAAGACCCTGTGAAACGAAGGAATCACAAACCTGGAGACATGCTAATACACTAACCACCACTATTCAGCTTAAATCATATGTGGATTATATGCCTGAACTTAAACTTTATTTGTATTTGCACTCAATTTGTGAAAAACATTATAACCAAGTAATTTCTACTAATCATTTTTATAATCATCTTTTAGATAATCCT
>CAJVPY010003760.1:0-13570 GCA_910591965.1 Dentiscutata erythropus
AATTAGAAACTGTATATCAATTGCTCTGTAAAAAGGTGTTTATCATGACTAATAAAGTTTCTATGTTTGGCAATATATATAAAAAAAAAAAAAAAAGTTGTCAAGCTAGTCTTTGTAATATGTAATAAAAATAGTAAATTAGTAAAATTTGATTGATAAATAGAAAATTACACACCAATAATTTAAATTTAAAAATTTATACGTATAAAATTATAAAAAAAATTGTAATTTATTATAAAAGTCCTATTATTTGTTTTATTAATTTGTAAATTAATTAAATTTATTAAATATTTTATTTTAATACGTATATATATACTGTTTATATCTATTTTCAAAATTGATATGTACACAGTTTAAATATTTTTGTTATTACGTATACGTTTTGCAAATATAAATATAATATATTTGTAGTTTTGCATATATATTATTATAGCAATATTAATTATATATATATATTAGCCTAAAAATCAGTATAAAGTACATACTAAAAATTAGGATTTGACAGAAATCCGAAGCAGGTAAAATATTGGTGGTGAAACGTTATACGATACCAATACAGTATCCACATAACTTTAAAGAAATTCAAAAGGTCCTAATATTTCCGGAGATCTACCAGGTTATTTCCCCGTAGTAGGAAATATGAAAGTTACTCTTCGTTTTGCATGATGTCATGACGGTGTTTAACGAATTATAATTATTATTTAATAAGCTTCCAAAAAAGTTTATTCCCCCGATTTTACCGGGAAATAACAAGTATCGTAGAAATGAACAAAATAGCAAGATGAGTAATAATTGGTTTTACCCCTTGCTTATTTATTTTTACGTATTATTGCTAATTACGGTTGATAAAAACGCAATCCGACTAATAAAATTCTGATCAGACCACTTCGCAAAGCAAGTATCAGTCTTATTATAATCACAAAAAATTTTGATAGTAATATTTGTTAATATAATAATAATTAATAATACGTATTAACAGTCGGCATCTCTAATACTGTAATAATAAGCATTGCTAGAAATTTTGATTTTTTTTTTCCCTGATTAGTGAGAAGGTCGTCGTCATATAGAAATGTGAAAAGAGTCATTTAAAGTTTGTTATGCTTGCTGCAGATCTTCACTGAAACATCAATTCATAAAATTTCAATGAGTTTCTTTTTCATCTGCTGTAACATTGCATAAACATGCATTTCCAAATAACGCCCCGGGGCGTTGAGACACACAATATGGAGAGCTAGTAATTAATTTAACCGAATCGAAACATAAATTTGTTTAAAAAAAAAGAAAATAATCGGTTAAATTAATTATTTTAGTTTCTCTTTAAATTGGGAAGGCTCAAAATAACGCCTCAGGACGTCATTTTACGCAAATACAGTAAACAAAAGGTTTTATACTTCGGATAATGAGAAGAAAGCCCAAATACCCAAAAAAAACAACTAACTAAAAAATCACGGAATTCTTTTTTTTAAAGTTTTGTGTTACTCGTACAAAAAAAAAGTCGGTCAATTCCTAAAAAAGAAAGCGAAGAAATTCATGTATTTGTTTAGGCATTGATACGTATACGCAGTTACATTACCATGCATTTATTTTTTAATTAGTGCTAGTGCTGTAATTCTACAATTCCGTAATCGTAATTTTGTATTCAATTTTGTATTTTATCATTTCCCATTTTTCTTTTTTTTTTGTGGGATTTGAAATTTGAATGCTGCGGACATTTGCACGTAACAACTAAAAAGTTGTAGCTATTTGTAGATTTGAATGAAAATATTGAAAGTAATGATTTTTATTGAAAATAATTTTGCTAAAATAATTAAAGTAATATGATAAAATCTGTACAGAAATCTGTACGGTAGATAAATTTTTATTGCAAACTATAAGTCTAGAAATTTTTTAATATGTAAACATTTTTATTAACAAATGAAAATTAAAAGATTAATTCGAAAAAAACTAAGAAGCTAAGATAAACCAATTCGAAAACTTTAGCATTGATATTATTCTGTACAAGAATTAGAAAAAAAAAATCGAAACAAAATATAGTGATCAAAATTTTTTAAAAATGTTCGTGATCATATAATCTATGAGCACCAGCTTCAGCGGAAACTACTACAATCATAGGGTCAACACCAGGTAATGGGAATCGTTGTAATAATAGGTTAGCTTCATTAGCAGCGCTTTCACGTATAAGATTTATAGCGTAGTTATGATTCTGACGTTGATCTAAACCAGAAAGATGATAGTTTCCTTCATGTAATTTTACGGCCTATTTAAATTGATATAATGATTGATGATGATAAAAAAGAGATGATGTTAAGAGATGATTTTATATGGAGAGGAAAATCGATAAAAGAAAATATGAAAAGGTATTAGATATATACCTTGTATGCGGCAGCACCAGCAAGGGTAGCAGGTGAAATAGGAAATCTTGGGTCTGGACCGTATACATATATTTGATTGTAATATTGTTCCATTTGAGCTAAATTATAAAAAGAATAATTAAAACATATATGAATATGATAAATTTTTAACGACAAAACCAAAAAAATAATAGATTTATGTGAAATCATACCAGGATTCGAACCAAAGGCATCAGGTACGAAGGCATCAAAGCCTCTTAAATTTTGACCGTAAGCAGTTTCGTTATGTTCAAAAATCATTTTTATAATGCTTTTTGTAAAGTATTTTGAATGGTTTTTAAAAGTGTTATAAAATGGGATATAAAGTAATTTTTGAGATTAAAGCTTTTTTATCAAGATATTTTTATGATCGAATCGTATTGAAGGAAGGATGGTAGAAAACACTTGGCTTTTTATATTAAAAAAAAAGGATATACGTAGACGTATACCTATTTATATATTATGTATGTATATATACTGTATAAATTGATCATTGTTAATTACAATTATTACAATTTAAATAAAATATAAACAGTTTAATTTATTATCGGAGCATTTTATACAAATAAACAAAAAACCCCACTTTAAAACTTTTTCGTGGGAAAGAAAAGTATATTTATAAATGACCAATGAAAATCTCGGGGCTCGGGTCTAGGTACCAGACAATAAATTGTTAAATTCTAGTCTCCAAATATGAAGAATTTCCCTGAAAATCCAACCTTTATCAGAAAAAAGCAATATTGACATTCAAAAGTCCGAGACCTGTGGACAAAGGGGTAATTACCGTAATGAGTGGTGCAATGGGAACTTATCAAAAAAGAAAAATATGATGATGGGAAATGATGGGACTTGAACAATTTAATGGATTGTTTAATATTAATAACGATAAAAAAGAATAATAAAAAAGAATAAAATCACACACGGTTTAAAATGGTCCAATGATTAACAATGAGCACAAGAAACATCATTGTTTGCCAAGGTAACTTCCGAAAAATATCACAAAGCAACTGGTGCGACTGGTGCGACTGGTGAGACTGATGTGAGTCATTTTATTTTCCAAGCTGGAATGAAAAGGAAATGTTGTTAGGTAAGTACCGGAGAATGCGGCGGATGATAAATAATAATTTATAATAATTTAATTGTAGCACTTAAGTACTTGTACAGTACTTAAAGGTAATACTTAAAAGTAATAAAATTTTATTTATATAAAATAAAATTTTAAAAATTTTAAATAATGAAACCATTTCATGAAGCAATTTACCAATTTTACGTATCAATAACACCAATAATGAGAGTGATAATTAAAAATCAAATGATGATGACGTATTATTTATGACATAACGATCAAATCAGTTTGAGCATCAAGTTAGGAAATAAGGTTCAATCAAATGTAGGCTGATGTGGCTGTAGTAAATCATTTTCTCAGGCTATTTTCTGTATATAGAACTATTTTGTTGGGGTAATTGTTTTATAATTTGATTAGCTGGTCAAAGATCATACAATCATACAATTACTATATAATTACTATAAATTACTGAAAATTACTAAAAGTTACTGTAACTTTCTGTAACTTACTGTAAAGTTACAGCGTTGTTGATGCTTGTTTATGCTGAGTTACATATTTGAGAGTTTGCTAATTTAGAGATGATTCGTTTACGTATTGTTCTTGGCTTTATTAAAGTATATTCTTTATTCAGAAGTATGTTATTGTAATAAAGAACTCTTTATTCGGTTTTAAATACACATGTTAATGTCTTAAAAAGATCTTTATTCTTTGAACTAATCAAATCCTTTTTTTAACTTTAATACACTTTTAATACACTTTTATCTTTGAACTAATCAAATACTTTTTTTAACACACTTTTTAATACACTTTTTAATACACTTTTAATACACTTTTAATACACTTTTTAATACATTTTTTAATACACTTTTTAATATACTTTCTAATACACTTTTTAATATACTTTCTAATACAGTAATCTTTCTTTTATTTTCTTTTACCTTCTTTTTTCTAAGCCACTAACATAATCACTACCACTAACATAACGTTAACATTACTATTAATGTTAACATTAACGTTAAACATTAGAACATTACAATACGTATTACAATAAAACATTAATATTACTGTATTTTAACGTTAAAAACGTGTTTTTTTTGATCATACTATATTAGGAAACCGATATAAGGTCATTTATTTTACATTTTTAATATTCGCATTTTTTTTTTTTTTACGATCTTCTAAACAATCTACAGTGTAATTGTTATTTTGAGCACACGATGATGTGATTTACTTTTTTTTACAAAAATTTCATGAGAAAATTTTTGGTTTATTGAACGTTTTGTAAGGCAAGAAAAGTCTGTTTAAAGCATTGAAGTACAATACTTAAAGTACAGTACGGAAATACCATTTCTTATTAATCATTTAAAAAATTTGACTTCCTTTGGTTTAATTCGGCAACACACTGAAATTATTTAATAGTTTTATTTTTGTTACCGTTACATAAATGTTAATACTATATTAATACTATATTGCTTTACTAACGCTAACACTAATTTATGAACCGACAAGGTTAATTAAAAGATTTATTAATTTTTTACTTCTGTACGTACTTATCTAAAATAAAAAAAAGTCAATACCTTTTATATATTAAGCATTGAAGATTATATAATGATATTCATGATCTTAACATATGATTTTAACGTATAAGTAAAAAAAAAAAAGTTTTTTATTTTTATTTTCTTAAAACATACACCTTTACGTTTGTGGTTATCAATATCTAAACCTGTACAAAAAAAAGGGTAACTTTGAATTTTTTTAAAAAAAGAGTTCATTTATGGGTAATTTTTAATAAGATCGAGTAAAAAAAGAGTAAGAAAAGAAAAGTCTATAAAGTATGATTTATATAAAAGTATTTACAAAATAAGTATATTTTGTGAACTTCTAAAAAGAAAAAAAAACGCGTGTTACGCTTGTTTGTTTGCTTTGCTTTGCTTGCTTAGAAAAGATGGTGAAATAAAATAATCGTAATTTAATATCTATTATAACTTTAGTTATTGATTATTGATTGATTGATTGATTGACGATCAATTGATTAATCAATTGATTAATCAATTTGATTGATTTTTTATGTTTTAAAAAATTTTTTTAAACTATTTTTTTAACGTATTTTTAAGATGTTTCTTTAAGGTATTCTTTAAGGTAATTCTTTAAGGTATTCTTTAAGGTAATTCTTTAAGGTAATTCTTTAAGGTAATTCTTTAAGGTATTTGAAACGTATCTCTAACTAATTAATGTATCTTTTTAACCAATGTATCTTTTTAACTAATGTATCTTTAACGTATTTTTAACGTTAATTAATATAGATCCTTTTTAAATAAATCTAATTTTAATAAATTTAATAAATTTAATGATTTAATTAATTTAATAAAATTTAATAAATTAAATCCATTTAACTTGTTGAAAGAATTCCCAGAGTTTACTAGCTTTATTTACATCAATTCGAAGTAATTTTTGCGCATCACTTTTTCTAAATGGAAGTGATTTTTGAACATATCTTTGTGCTGCTGATACCAAAGTATGTTTAGCGGTTAAATATTGTACTGGTGTAAGACGTAATGTAGATGCTACTTCTACTTCTTTACGATGTAAAGCATTAAAATGTGGTAAATGTGAAATTGTAAGTGGTTGTCCTTTCCAACTAATTTTTGGTGTAATATTATTTAATATATTATTATTTAATCTCATTTCATTAATATTTTCTATTAATTTATCCCATTCCATTGGTGGTGGTGGTGGAAGTCTAATAGATTTTATTTCTCCTGATGTAACTGTATTAAATGTTGTATCTAAAAGTCCTCGATCTGCCATAACTCTTGCAAGACTATTACTTTTTCTTTTTCTTTCTACTGTTGTTGTATTATTATTTCTTTTAATTTTATTTTGTTTTTTACGTTGTTGTTTCTTATCATTATTATTATTATTTTGTTGTGTTGGACTAGGACTTGATGGTGGTGTTGAATCAGGTGATGAATTAAAATATGAATTAAAAGATGTTAATGAAGGTGTACTACACTCTGATGTTAATGTTTGATATGGTTTATTTATATGTAAAAGTGCCATAGGATCCTCTTTAAAAGGTGTAAATACATCAAGTTTAAGTGTAATTCCTGGTGATGATTTTGTTGGTGATTTCATTGGATAAGGATTTTTACGAATTCTATGAATTCTATTACGACTTTTTTGGAATATAGTTATGTGATTATCATTTTTCATACTTGTCATACTTTTCATATTTGTATTTGTCATGTGCTCACTTTTATGTTTAGGTTTAGGTTGTTGATTGACGGTCGCTGCCGAAATAGCATTAATAGGTTTATTCTTCACATTATTTGCATTATTTGCATTATTTGCATTATTTGTATTATTTGTATTATTTGTAGATTTTTGAATTTCTGATCGTTTTATTAATTCTAAAAGTTCCGGTGGTGCTTCACATATAAACATTCGAAATCTACTCTTTGGTTTAATTGTTTTTTCGACTAGTTCTTTAGGTTTTTCTGTTGTTGTTGTTTCATTTAGTAATGTATTTATTTCACGTGAAATTGTTGCTTTCTCTAAAGTGGTAGTATCTACTACACTTTTTTTTGGTGAAGGTGGTGGAGACATCATTGATGAAACGAAAGGATTATTATTATTATTTTGGTAAGGTAAAGTCATTTTTTTAATGTATTGTATAAACTTTCTATATATCTGTAAACTTAAAAAAAAATTTTTTTTTTCTGTTAAAAATAAAGGAGGATCGTATTTATTGTAATTTAAATATTTTCTCGGTTGATAATTCAAAAAATGAATTGAAATTTCTTGTAAGAAATTCTTTAGAGAAATTTTCTTAAAGAGAATTCTTTAATTAAAGAAAAAAAAACAGTTGAAAAAAAAAAAAAGAATAGGATGTTATCTTTATATATATGACTTTTTTTTGATTGTCGGACTGAAAGGCCCCATAAACGATTGAATGATTAATAATAAAGCAGCGGCTAATAGTCTAAATAAAGTACTGCGATTATGTCTAGTTCAATAGATTCAATTGTTTTACAATATCAATTTACCGCATATATATATAATAAAGGTAAGATTTTTGAATATATAGACGTATCAGGAATTTATTTACTGTAACTATCTATAATAAATCATAAAATAAAATTTGACCAATCAACTTAATTATTTATTTATTTGGATTTTTTTTATAACAAGGTCGGATAATAACCATGCATTAGAATTACCAGGAATCGTTACGAATCGTTACAAATCGTGTTTAAAATAACTTGGTATCATCGAATTTTTTCTAACATGGAAAAATAATTTACTCGTGAGAGTAAATTCATTCTAAATATTTATTGCATTTTTATTTCATAACATATACTTACGTACTACTTTATGTGTTTAAAAAAAAACTTTTTTTTTTTTTTTTGTTATTCTCATGTTATATAATGTTATATAATGTTATTTTATTGTTATATAATGTTATTTAATGTTATTTAATTTAATGTTATATAATGTTATATAATATATAAAAATTTGTACCATTAAATTAATTATATAACAATATAATGATAACCGATAACGTTACGTTATCAGTTATAAACGCTATAAATTTAATAATAGTAATTGACAACATTATCGTTATGTAGAATATTCTTGAACTTTGAATTGTGATACAAAGCTCAAATTTGCGCCAAATTACTTGTTTCGAAGTTGCTTCTTTGTTTATCGTTATGTGCAATAATAACAATGATATTACTTACCTATGACAGTATGATCCTATAATTTTTTTGATCTGCAAATTTATTTGTCGCAGAGTTACGCTTTTAACTTTTCGTCATCCAACTTTTTGACACCTATAAGATGAAAATCATGCGATATCTTTGATCATGCGATTTTCTTGGTTACCCTTGGTTACCCTTGGTTGTTCTTGGTGAAAATTTATGATCATTGTTACCTGCGAATGACTTTAAAAAGATTTAATCTGTATTTATAACCAATATATATTAGACCTTATTTCGTGCATATCATTATTAATTTTTGGCATATAATTTGATGCATAAAAAAATTAAATTACTACAAACAGCAATTAAATGAAACAATGGTAAGACGCGAATTACTATTTTTTATTATTATTTTAAAATTTTTTTTTTTAAAAAATTATTTTAAAAATTATTTTAAAAATTATTTTAAAAATCATTTTAAAAAAAATTTTTTTTTTTTCCTAATTCAACAATTTTCTCAATTCTCTCAATTCTCTTAATTCTCTCAATTCTCAATTCTCAATTCTACAATTCTACAATTCTACAATTTAGAGTTTTAAGAAATAAACATAATATTACTGTAAATCCGGTTTTGCAGTATTGCAGTATTGAAACGCCAACAAATGGAACCAGAAGAAAACTCGAATCATCGTTACTCTAAATTATCAATTTGGGTAATTAACCACCACTTACATACTCTGATTTGAGTACTCTGATTTGGTATGTTATGTAAGGTGAGTAATAGAATGCTACTAAGTATGCTACTTTTAATATTTTTAATATCCAAAAAAATGCATCACATCTACGCAGGGTTTATTTATCAGTTATTGTCTTTATTGATGGATTTTACGGAAACACGGAGTCTTGCAGATTTGCCTTTTTTACCTTTTCTGTTTTTCTTTTTTAATGAGTTTTTCTGACACGTTCAATCTATTCTTCATTTATTTCTTTGCATTATTAAATCTCCTTTTTTTTAATCTTCTTTACTATTATTTCATGCCAAGTAAATGTACATACGTACTGTATGTACCGTACGTATGTACTGTACGTACGTACGTACGCTAAATAAATTTAAATGTTTTATACGCATAAATCAATAAATTTAGTAAATTTAGATTTCATTCATCACGTGGTGCTTTACTGTAGGTACTTTAGGGTTGTGCGAATTCACCTTCATACATACTGTATAGTATATACTACCAGAAAAATTCAAACAAGGTTTAAAAAAAAATTACTGACAAATTGGATAAATATAGGAAAAACTTTTTTTAAATAAAAATACGAATGTAATTCATTGTTATATATTACATAAATTACAGGCGTTTCAACGAATCCATTCTTGATATTTTTTTTTTTTATTTTTATTTTTTTTTATTGAATATCTAAAAATAAATTTCAATAGGTTCAATAAAATCCTTGGATTTCGTTTGGTTTGTAATTTTACATTTCTCCATTCGGATTTACAGTATGTTACAAATAGTGGATCATGTCCGTCACCTCTGCACCTGCATTTTAATCTCCCAAATCCGGTTACTCAAATTTGATTTTCAATTATACAGTTAATATGAATAGTGTAGCCAATAATAACTTTACTATCTAGTCGTTTTGTTATTTAGTCATTTTAGTCGTTTAAATGTTTAACCATTTAGTTTGTTTAACTGTTTAACCATTTAGTTTGTTTAACTGTTTAACTGTTTAAAAGTTTAACTACGTACAATCATATAACTACTTATAGCATTATATAGTATAATTATTTAATAATGATAATTATATAATCGTAATTGTATAACGATAATCATTATCAGTTATGAAACTTATGTTCTCCATTGATACGTAGATATTTGAACTGTCAAAAATAATCAACCGATATCTGATATTCATTTGTTCGATATATTTTTTTTAAGTATCCTGTTTATCGATCAAAAAAATTCAAGTATCCAAGTAAATTCATCGAAATTCATTGATTATTCGAATTAGTTATCATTATGTTTCAAAATTCCCCTAATACGGTTAACAAAAAATTCTTGGGCATGTGAATTACTGTGGCTTGATTGGTATTGGTGTGGCTGGTGTAAGGTTCATTCTTTGTAAAATTTATATGTACGATACTTATTTTGGGGGTATCGTACAAAAAGTTGAAGTATCGAATCAAATAAAAAAAGCTAGTTCTTTGCTAAATATGCAGTAAATATATTTATATTTTATTGGTTTTTTAAAAATTATGCTTGTACAATAAATATTGGTATTATTGGTATTATTAGAATGGTCTTTTTAGATCAACGGTTATTAGCCGACTTTGACTACGTAGTAAATCGATTGACTTTTTTTTACTTCTCTAATCTATTTTGCATTATTAGTTAATTTTGCTTTTTTAAAATTGTAAATACTTTTGGAGGGATTTTTTTCTAATCAAATTATCAAATATTATATTAAGTAATTTTTATTTTTTAATTAATTCAATTAATTTATTAGTAAATTTGTTTGCTTAACAGGTTTAATTTTATTAATTTTATTCTAATTAAAAAAATATTAGTAATTTTTGTTATACTGTATATACAAACAATAAATTTGCTATTATATTTACTTTTTTATGTATTAAATATTTATACAGTATAAATTAAACTAATTTATTAAATAATAAAAGTATTTACAATTTTATTGGTTTATATTTATTATATATTGTATTAGATATTTTTAGTTTTTCTATTATCGTAAAATGTGGAGAATAAGCACAGCACCCTCTACCTTACTTTTTTTAATTTCAGATTAGCGGAAATTAAAAAAAGTAGGGTAGGATGTAAAGATGGGCAAGGTAATAATTACTTTATACTAAATATATAGTTAAACTTGCCCATCTCTAGTAGAGAGTGCTGTGCTTATTTTCCACATTTTACATAATAAATTTAGTTTAGTTTATATTTTTGATATAATAATTTTTATTAATATATATATATATAGTATATATTAAACAAAGAATTTAAGTACAAATAACCGGTGGTGATCACCACCGCCCTTATTTTTAGGATTAGGATGCTCCTATAGGTTAGATATATTTACTTAGAATAACTGACTTTAATTACTTAGCACGTTTTTGAGATATACTTTTTTTTTTTTAATTCTAATAGTATATAGTAAAATTATTAAAATTTGTATATATATATTAAAGAGATATTAATAATAATTATATACAGTAATCTAAACCAATTAAAATCAATAATTTTGTCTAATTATAGAAAATTTAAAATTATTGTAAAAAATTTATAGTATAAGTTATATGTTAGATTTCATTTTCAAATGACTATCGATTAAAAATTGACGTACGTACGTACGTACTTATGTACAGTACATGAATTTAAAATTTAAATGCAACGTACATCAAATTTTAATAATTATGTGGTTTTTTTTTGTAAAAACATTGTTCATGACGCTTTTGTTGACCCGCCCAAAAAAAAAAACTCATCGTGGGTATCGTGAGTCAGTATAAGAAAGTACATCACAATATTACAAAAAAATTTGGTATTCAAATAGATATGAAGTGTACCTGCATACCATTCTTTTCAACAGTGCAGCAGTGTAAAAAATTCAGTTTGAAAAGTAGCTTACTTTATAAGAAAATTTCATGTGCGATCTGCACATGCGCACATCGAATTTTCTACAAAACGTTAACTATATATTTTTAATCTACATTGGGCTCTCAATAGTCAAGAACCTAGTGACGAAGGTACCTCCAACAGCTAATAATTATTTTCAAAGGTTTGTACCTTCATCCAGAAATTAAAAATTCACCTTTCCAAATATACATTCGAACATAATGTGCATTCATGTCATATTGATGATTAAAATCGGCGTGAATTTTTTTAAGGCAGGTCAATAAAAATGGGTCAAATGTTCAATGTTATTTTGCATATATATATATATTAAAAAAAAATAGTTATTTTCTTTACAATATGGCTCGAATACTTCATTAATTGTCGCGGCTGATGCTGGAAATTTTGATTATTTTAATATGAAATTTTCAAAAATTTTTTGGGCCTTTTGTTAGGGGTTTTTTTTAGGGTTAGGATAGGGTTTAGTGGTAGTTTTAATAATAAATGAGTATAATTGGATTTTGGTAGGGTTTTTATTTTTAAATCAAGGTCCCTAATTTCCAGCTTCAGCCGCGACATTAATTTTCTTCACTTCAAACCTTTGAAAAAATTGTTACAACTATATAAATAATCGAAAAAAATGAAAGACATAAAATGGATCATTCAAAATATGATCGCTGCCTAGCTATTTTACAAATTCCTTCAATAAATTTGAAAGCCGAAACTTTAAATATCGGGTTCTACTACCTTTAAATTAGTTGGTACTATCGGAAAAATGATCGTTCAATCAAGATAGACGTAACCGTGGTACACAAGTCATTACGGCCAAGATAAAAAATAAATATATAATTAAATAAGTATAAAAAAAAAATTATATTTAAATCGTTACTGTTTTATAATAATGATACAGTTAGACACTGATGCCTTTTCCGGTCTTGACATAATTCCAATGAGCAAATTTATCTCTTTACGAAACGCTAGTATAACGTTCATGAACGAAATGATAGACCATATGTAAGAATGCAATTGCTCAATATCCATGACACAGGGTAGATTGATGGCTTCCTATGTTTTTTTATCTCACCATAATGCCTAAGTTAATAGATACGTTCATGTTGAGGGAAATGAGTATTAGAAATAACAGCTAATAAATGTATTGGAAGGAGAATTCTAAGTAGTCAACATGTATATAAACTCTTGAATTCACCTTGCTTGTATTTTATGTATTCCTTATGATGAATAAAGATTTTGACGTGATTCATATCTTAACTTTATTGTTTGCCTGCCATAGACGTAACGAGAGTTATGTTTTTTATATTTTATGCTATTCGTTTATTTTTATTACATATTGTTTAGGTTATACGTTACTACATATATTACTACCTCTACCTCCTATTCGTATATCCTTTCAGTTTATTATACTGGCACGGTGTCTTTGATAGTAACACCCGCATTTTTTTTTGTGCAAAAATTCTATTTTTAGATATACCCGTTTTCTTTTGGCGACGCTCATATACATGAAGCAGTACTTTATATAGTTAGTGTACTATACTATATTCAGCATAACAGCCATCAAATCCAATTAACTCATAACATAAACTTCTTGCGTTTAAAATGTCAAATACAAAAGTCAATAGCTCATCAGATGAGATTAACAATGCTTTTAATCAACTAAAATTAATTGACAGTCAAGCATCAGCTGATATACTCTGGCTTGGTTATTGTTACGAATATGGAATTGGAGTTGAAAAGGATGAGAATAAGGCATTCATTCATTATCAAAAA
>CAJVPY010003761.1:0-13568 GCA_910591965.1 Dentiscutata erythropus
ATAATTTAATTTTTAGCAAATTAGGCTAATTTTATATATAATAATTAAATTTTTAGCAAATTTACTTGATTTTAGAAATAGCAAAAACCTTTATTAACAATTCTTCAGTCAACTAAAGAATAAACATAGTATAATATAACTCAGTTTACTATATAAATCTAATATAAGCCGAATATAAAATTGCTTCAAAATAAACTTTTTTTGTACTAAGTTAATCGATCTTGACAATTAATTGAAAGTTGTAAAGCTCACTTTGTAGTTTTAATAGCAGTTAAAGCATCAAAATTGGCCTGGTAAGTGCCAAGATATCTTTAAAAAATATTTTTTTTACTATATTAACTTCTTTGCAAATAATACTATTAAATAGTATTATTTGCAAAGAAGTTTACATAGTAAAAGAAATATTTTTTAAAGATATTTTGGCACCCACTAGGCCGATTTTGATGCTTTAACTACTATTAAAACTACAAAGATGAGCTCTACAACTTTCAATTAATTAACAAGATCAATTAACTTGATATAAAAAAAGTTTATTTTGAAGCAATTTCATATTTAGCCTATATTAAATTTATATAATAAACTGAGTTATATTATACTATATTTATTCTTCAGTTAATTAGAGAATTATTAATTAAATTTATGCAGATCAATTATGATCTATATTAGAGATGTTCGGGGTTCTAATAATACCAAAATGAGTAAAGGTATAGAAAGTAATAAAATGTGGTATAGGGGTTTGTAAATTTTAAAAAAGTAGTAGTAAGTAATAGTAGAATAGCCCTGATCCCAAGTACATAGATTAAGCCATGGTATAAGTTACTGAAGAATCTAGATATATACCCCAAGTAGGGTACCTGGCAAAGTAGTCACAAGTATATGCCACCTAATAATTTAATATATTGAAAATTTGTGGCTTAAATATTACCACTTTAAAGATACAATATCAGTATTTTTAACAAAAACAAGATATTATTTTTAATGTAGCTTAGCACTAATATTTCCAGTATTGTATTTATGTATATACATAAATATGTATCACTTTTCTATTTATTCTATAGCCTGCATAATATTAGATTTCAAAATTATATAGCATTTATAATAATACATGATAATATAATTAATCTTTCTAATGCTAATATATATATACATGTTTCTGGTTATAAAGTCAACATATGGGGTGGAGTCAATAGAAAAGGGACAAATTTTTTCTAAATAAAAGTTTTCTTGACTTTAAGCTTAAATATCTCAGCAATTATCTTATCAAATTTAGTAATTATTTTTTTATCTTAATTTTTTATAATTTTAAAATTAAAATAAAAAAATTTTGAGCAAATTTGGTTAATTAGTTGTTGAGATATTTTAATTTAAAAATTAAAAAAATTTTACTAAAAATGATTTGTCCCTTTTCTATTGACTCCACCCATATATGGAATTACCCTAACATATTTGAAAGTACCTTGTAATATAATCTGTTGCTTATATTTAAAATTTTTTTAAATTGATAATAAATAAACTCCTCGAATGCTTTAATAATAATTTCATATGATTTACACAGCCCAAATAATATGATCATCAAATTATCCAAATATACTAACCTAAAAAAAGACAAATTGAATCATAGTTATGAATAAAGGTAAAAAAAAAGAGGTATAATAAAACTAAAATAGGTGTATCTTTGATGAAATTGTATTAAATTGCGCATGAAAATATATGTTGAACTTTGAAATAGCTTCTGATTCATGAGAAAGAGAAATAGAAAATAGAAAATTAAAAGAATCAAAAAAATTAAATGAAAAAAAAATTGAATAAAATATTTTCTGATGCATAGTCCAATTCTTCTGAGAATAAAAATTAATAAGCACTTAAGATTATCAGACTAGATTTCTATTTTTTAAAAATTATAAAAAGAAGAATTAAAGTAATAAACTATTACAAAGATCAAGTCAACAATAGCATAAAAAAAGTTTTATTGTCTTAATCAAAATTCATCACAATAAAATTTTTTTAAATTTTTTTTTTCGTTGTTAGCATTCTTTTAAGTTTTAATTCCACTTAGATAGTAAACAAAAGTTACTTACATTATGCAAACCCAACCTCCATCTGGTTTTATTAACCCTGATATGAAAATTCATAATAATTGCTAGACTGGGTTTTGGTGCTTCTTAAAAAAAATTAGTGGCAATAGGTATATTGCTAAGTGTACCTATTGTCAATATGAATTACTTGGCAGACCAGAAAAGCTCTATAATTACGTTCTTAAATGTAGTAAATGGTCTATTACTGAAAAGGCTACCAATATTAAAAATGTCAATAGTTCTGTTCTTAGTACTCAAAAAAAAGTTAAAGTTAGCTCTACATCTGATAAAGAAACATATATAATTGTAAAAAATATAAAAAATTTAATAATATATAAATATTTTAACTTAACTAACAGAATCATTATAGTATAACCAATACTTTTGATAACTCATTTTTTCCATATTAAAGTGTCAAAAAGTCTAATTAATTGGTATATAAAACTGATATCGCAGGATAAACAAGAAAAATTAGATAAAAAGTTACTTGATACTATAATTTATAGCAATCTTTCTTTTAGAGTTGTTAAAAACACTTATTTTCTTAATTTTCTTAATGAATTAGCCTCTAATTATGATTCACCCTTCAATGAAATACTAAAAACTAAAGTTCTTAATAGTTCTTCTCAACTTACTTGGCCAAAAAACTTGAATTGATGGCATCTTTAACTGATATTACTATCGCTTTAGATGGATAGCAAGATGTATCTTGAAATTCTATTTATAGTTTTATAGCTTTGAAAAACCAAGAATGCATTTTAGATATTACTGATCTATCAGCAAACTGGCATACTGCTATATTTTTCAAAGAGCAGCTTGAAAATATTTTATAGTCAAATTCAATCTCTATTAATTCAGTTATTATATATGTAACTGATAACCTTTCAGTTATGGTCAAGATGAAAGCTAGTCTTTTTTAAGATTATCTAAATATTATTTCTGTCTGTTGTTGTCTTCACACATTTAACCTAATTACAAAAGATATCTCTTCTTTTTAGCCTTTAATTACAACAATTAAAAATAATCAAAAAATTGTAAATTTTTTACATTTTCCTATATTTGGTTTCGAATATTACAAGACTAGAAAAAGAAAGAAGAATTGTATTATTTGCTTACAATGTTCTGTAAAATGTGTTGGTATTCTTTGGTGAAGATTTGTTTAGATATAAGAGATTTTGAGAAAGGATTTCTTTATTGTGTTAATCTTAGTAAAACTAGCAATTACTCTACAATTTAATCAGAAATTAAAAATATAATTACTAGCCATTATCATTTTGCTAATAATGATATGCTAGTTACAGTACTCATTCCTGTTGTTGATGCTATTGGTTGTTTTGAATTGAGGGATACTACATTAGCTAATATATTTAAAGAATTAATAAGTATTCATCATATTATTTTTATATCAGATATTCTAATAGATAGATTTAAAAAACATACCTTGGTAGTTGTTAACAAACAGGTTTGTGAATTTTCAGATAATATTTATTTTGTCGTTCTTTTTTTGTTACCAAACCATAAACAAATTGCAATTTCAAGGAAAATGTTTAGTGATTCAATTGTTAGAGCTTCTTTAAAATTGGCAAAATCCTGGGGCTTTGATAAAAGAAAAACGACTCTTTTGTTTAAAGAGATTATTAGCTATAAAAATGAAGATGTACTTTTTGATAACTTTAGAAATAGAGTTAGGGTCCCATAGCCTAGTGGTTTAGGCGCCTAACCCTCTACAGACAAGGTTGATAGTTCAATTACAGCTAGTAGTAATTAATTTAATTAATTATCTCTATAACCTTGGGGGCTTTTAAATGCGAAACCCTGTGGTGGTAAGACCATGTGAAGTATATATTTGGCTGATAAAGAATTCTTGGAAGGAGTCCCGAGCTATGGAGAAGATCAGGCACTATGTGTGATATGGGTCACAGAAGGTATTACTGTAGAAGGCTGTGCGTGTGAATCCACAATTGGCAAAGTAGCACCAACAGCCCTAAGGCGGCATTGGGATCTTTATTGGAAGGACTATACATATCGATGAAATTATTTTGGGTTTTGGGACCTGAAATTAAAAATTTTTTCCAAAATTGTTTTTGACCTATTTTACTTGAAATCTGAAATTTTTTGATACTTTTTTTGAATAAACCAAAATATAAGGAACATAAATATATAAATTTTATTTGCCCTTCCTTATAAAAAATTTTAATTTATTTTTGAAAACCTGAAATAGGCTTTTTTGAAAAATTAATTTCGGTAGCATATATAGGAAGGATGACTATATGCAGTATATCCAGAAGTGGTAAGAGAAGCAGTGAATATAGTAAGGGGCTGTGGTAAGAGAATGGCTTTACCAAATATAGAACACCTTTGGCACTATGAAGAAACAAAGAAAACTGGTTAAAAGCAACCCCGAAAAGTATGGAAGCAAGCATCTTGGTAGTACGAACATAAAGACGGCTAGTAAGTATAGTTGCACAATCTATATAGGAGTCTATGACGAAACACAGCAGAAGCACGGGTTCTGGGTTACTGCTTTGTAGCAGTAATTAAATAAGGTTCTTAACTCCCGTTCTAAGGATCTAGACTTCTGTATCACCATACTGATAGGAAGTACTTAAAAAGGGATAGTAGCCTAATTAAGTAGTGTATGATGTTAATATCTGGATCCATGTGAATAGCTCTTCTAATAGCGGCAGCAGATAGCTTGAAATACGGGTCTTCAGACGGCAGCAGCAGCACTTGGCTTGAGATATAGATTAGGCTCTGAAGTAATATACTTGAGGAATACCAAACTAGAAGCAAGAAGAGTACCCACTTCTAGAACACCAATTTGGAAATTATACAAGATACAAATTAGGAGTAATGTGATAAGTGATGAGGGGTAGATTATAACTAGTGGATATTGTATAGTAGTATATATAGCAGGATGTATATGAACTAAATAGGTGAGCATGGCCTACTGTTGATCCGGAGGAAAACCCTCTAGTAAGTTAGGGGCCAAAGGGGAGGTAAATCTGTGGCTAAACAGTTACACTTGGGCACCTTAGAGTAGCCAAGTGAGCTTTGTTACAGAGTCAGTGGGGGGTATAGTTGCTAGAAGTTTTGGTACTGATAAAACCTTGTATATCTCGATAAAAAAAGACACTTAACTACTAAAGATAATAAAGCAGGTACTGTTTAAAAAAAAAAAAAAAAAAAGATAACTTTAGAAATATCAAAAATATTAACTCTAAAACTTTCTGGTCACAATTTACTAGTAATATAATGTTTTTTTTTTATATTATGTTTCCAAATATTTGTTAGCAAAAATCAAAAAAAAATAAAAAAAATAAAAAATAACCAACATATCTTGCTCATTTCTTATAATAATAGAAAATACACCATATCTACGACATTTTGCAGTAAAGATCTTCTCAATTGCTCTATATGCTGCAGCAGTAGAATTCCTTTTTTCCAGCTTGGAATTGACGAAAACAAAGTTACAAAATAAAATATCTTCTACTTCAATGGGGATGCTTGAAATGCTCTACTATAATCTTTACCAAAGGCTGCCCAAATCATTAAAAAAAAAGACTAAAGTAAACAATCAAGTTTTACTAATGGATAATATAAATACTATAGATACTAACATTAATCTTTTTTTTGAGGAAGAACTTTTTGATATAGAAGAGTTGCAACTTGAAATTGAAATGATTGATACTGAAATGAATGATGACAACTTGGTGATGGAAAAATTCTTTGATTTTAAAGCTTATAAACAAAAACAAGAAATAAGTGAAGAAAGCTCACCTATTCACCACCAAAGTTTTACTTATATTAATGAGGATTGGTCAATTGATGACATCTTCAAAACCTAAATTTTACAAAATTTAATATCTATCATTTAAATAAATGTTAGAAAATTTTTTTTCAAAATGTATTTGTTGCTTAAATAAATATATATTAGAAAAAATTTTTAAAAATGTCATTTATAAATACATCATTTAAATATAAAAAGAGAACAGGTATTTCCATACCATATTAAATTATAAATTATTGCTATGAAATTACATGTAAAGATTACGATGTGTGATTCAAATATTCCAGCTTAAAAATTAAGTAATATAATATGCCACTTCATTTTTGCTGCAACTATAATACACTTTATGTATTATACTTGTAATCAAGGTGTAGAAATATCAAAATAAGGTGTAGAAATACCTGTTCTCTATAAAAATTTTGGAATACTTATCAATAAATACTTAGAAAAACTATGTTATTCTATATAAGCTTATATATTAAAAGCTAATTATACTGCATAAGATTTAACGACTTTAAACTTGGTATTGGATTATAAATTATGTTGTAAAAAAAAAAAATAAAGCAAAAAGCAAAAATCAATAGTATATTGATCTATTACAAAGGTATTTGCTTAATTAGAGTTTATTCGAATATTTCAATAAAATTTTTATAAATCGCTAAAATTTCGTATAATATTTATAAAGTATACTATGTACATGTGCCAATGGCATGCCAGGTAGCATTTTGGTATGAATTCTGATAGATAGCATGCCTTATAGTATGCCAAAATTTTTTAGGCTTACCAGATACTCTAACCCCAAGTAGGCAGGCCACTCTAGTAAATTTACTTCAAGAATAAATAAAGCCTATTAGTTCTGTTCTAATGCAAATATGAATTTAAATGACTATAAAAATAGTTAGAGAAGTTAAAAGTCTTATATAGTGGAATTAAAAATATAATCAGAGAGTTTAAATGGATACTTTCATAAGCTAAAAATAAACAAATTTAGAAAAAATTTTTAACCCAAAAAATTATTTACAAATTTTTGACAAACTCTTTAAATATTAATTATTAATTTTAAATCTATAGTTTTTAATACAATATTTTTTTTAATTTGGTAGCCTTGCCAATACTGTTTATTAAATTTATGCTAGAGTATTTTTTTATTACAAAATATCACAAGTACATTTACAACTATCTAATATATATTATATATATTAGCTTATCTGATTACTAATTTAAGTCCTATATGTAACCTGCTATATAAGATTTTTATCTTCTTAATAACTGCTCTGCAATTAGACCAGTTACTAAATCATTGAATAGTTTCCAAACCTATTGTGTCATATATATTCTGCTTATATACTACTATACAACATCTACTAACCAACTTCTACCCCTTATCACTTATTATATTACTTCTAATTCATTTTTTGTATTATTTCCAAATTAGTGTTTTTTGAGTAGGCACTCTTCTTGCTTCCAGTTTGGTGTTTCTAGAAAAGTTACTTTAAGTTCTAATCTGTATTTCAAGCCAGGTGCTACTACTGTTATAAAACCCGTATCTCAAGCTACTCACTGCTACTATTAGGAGAATTATTTTATGTCAATCCAGGTATTTGCATTGTATACTACCAAATTAGACTACTACTTCTTTTATATACTCCCTATTGGTATAGTGTTATAGAAGTTTAGATCCTTAGAATAGGAGTTAAATATCTTATTTAATTATTGTTACAAGCTAGTAACTAAAGTGTGTAGCATAACTAAAAAATCTTGCATGCCAGATGGTATACTATTTGCCAAAGCCCATGCCAGGTGGCATGCCACCAAATCATATCTAATTTTGATTGGTTAGTTATATATACAATTTATATCTTTCAGAATATCTCAAAACTTAGATTCAATTTTTCTTTAAATTTTAATTTTTTATATTAAAATATAATAAATGGCATGTCTATAGGCTGTTTAAGTTTTGAGTATGCCAATGACCTCCATGCTACACACCTTACCAGTAACCCAGGACATTCTTAATACAATATTATAGTTTATATAAAAGATAATAACTTTTATTATTACGCTTTTAGTAATTTACTAATAAAAATTAAAACTTGTATTAGAAGCAAAATTTTTTTTAAAGACAAAAACATATAAAAATTTAGAAATTTTAAAGAAAAATTTTATAGTAAAAATTTTTAAAGCAAGAGCTTTAAATTTTTATTACTCTAAAGATTTATAATAAATTTAAAAAATTTTCATAATAAAGTATATAGTATATGTTTTAAAAATACTATTGTATATATAAAATATACCCTATATCATTAATATTTTTTAATTTTATTTAAAAAATTGTAAATACTTTTCAAAATTCCAGGCAAATTTGTCTGGAAAACAGTTGAAAGGATAGTAAAATTTTAATAAATAAAATATTTAAAAAATTTATACTTCTATATATCGTAAAGTTTTTCTCAAGATGATCAATTTTGATTGGTTGATGTCATATGATTATCATATGATTTTTGTAAACAATTTATAATACTCTATCTTTAAACACTTGTTTCTCAGCGAATATTTAACCAATTTAAATAGTTTTACTATCATTAGAATTACAAGAATCTATTCTACAATTTTTAATTAATTTTTAAAACTAGTTTACTTAATAAAATATTTTTTAATTTATAATTGAAAAAAATTTACAATAGTTTTATATATAATTTAAAAATTGTACCACCTACCCTTAAACCATCCAAATTAGCCCAGTAAGTGCTGAGATATCTTTAAAAAATGCATCAACAGCTATATAAAATCTCTATATTGTTTATATTGTTATAATGCTATCCTTTTTGATTATGTTATAGCAAAGTAACAAAATCACCCGGTGTAATGATATACTTTATGAATATATACAGGGTGGACATAAAGTGTATACTTTTACTTTACAGCAGGAGGCAAATGATTCAAGATAATAACAGTTTATAGAGATGATAATATTTATTAATAACAAGTTTACAGTAATATCCTTTACAATAGAAATAACCTAAAGAGAGAATATTACACTATACAAATATAAGAAGAGTAATAAGGGTAGTTAGGTAAAGCTAGAGTCTATGAGAGGATAAGAAACTCTGACTTGAGCAAAAGGGGCAAAGGCTTCTTTTTTATAACTTTTCCACATATAAGAGGTATAATTGTATAATTGCTAAACTATATAAAGATACTAAGAAGTACTTGTGCAGAAGTACTAAAAGGTACTATGTAGATAGTACTGAAAAGTACTTGTGTAAAGGTACTGAGAGATACTCATGTGAAGATACTAACAGGTACTTGTGTGAAGGTACTGACAGGTACTTGTATGAAGATACTAACAGGTACTTGTGTGAAGATACTAACAGGTACTTGTATAAAGGTATTAACAAGTACTTGTATAAAGGTACTAAGAGATACTCATGTAGTATTACTGTGTCTCAGTTAACTAGCCAATAAAGTCTCTATAACTATTCTAATAAATATTGATATATAAAAAGAGAATATAAATTTGTTGCACTAGCAACATGTCGCACCTTTTTTTTGATTGGTTAAAATTTTTATAGTAATAAATATTTGTTGCCAGTGGTGATCAGTCACCAGTATCAGATTAGGTAGTCATTTCATTCTCTTAAATGATCTAGAATAGATTTAAATCATGAAATCTAGATTTGTTTGCATCTAGTTTGCTTCGTGTTTAGGCAAACGACATTTGTTTAACATTTTTTTTCAAAAAGTAGTACCAAATAATGAAGATAAGTAACAACTTTACTATTGTTTTATTGAGTTTTTTTTTGTTTGTTTTGAACTAACTTATTGTTCTTTTTGTCACAAATTACCTGGGATATTAAGATCATATAGGGTGTACCAATTCTATTTTATTAATTTTTTTTTTTTTTTTTTATAATTCAACTAACTATTTCTTTTTCTAATTTGACTAACTCTTTCTTTTTCGTAGGTTTCAGTTTTGCCAGAACATGAATTAACACCAGGTATTGCTGTAGTGTAGAGATTAGACATTGAATTCTGAAAGTATAAGTTTTAATTTCGTCATCTCTTTTTTTTCACGTTTGAAATAACTATTCTCTTTTCTATAGGCTTCAGTTTTGCCAGAACATGAATTAACTATAGTGTAGAGAAGGTTGGGATTAAATAATTTTGTTAGTTCTTTTTTTTTTTCCATACTTTAAATAACTTTTATCTTTTCTTAGGCTTCAGTTTTGCCAGAACATGAATTAGCACTGGGTAGTACTGTAGTGTGGAGATCACATTGATTGCTAGTTTTATAAGTTTTAATTTCATTGTCTCTTTTTTTTTCACGCTTGAATAACTATTTTCTTTTTTCTATAGGCTTCAGTTTCGTCATCTCTTTTTTTTTTCACGTTTAAAATAACTATTCTCTCTTTTCTATAGGCTTCAGTTTCACCAGAACATGAATTAAAACCGGGTGGTACTATAGTGTAAAGTAGTGTTGTTAACTGAAAGCTACTAGAAGACAACTAGAACTCCACTAGAAGAAAATTAATAGTACTACTGGAACTTTTACTATTACAAATTTTCACTAGAAGGCTGAGAATTTCTACTGGAAATAAAAATTAACAACACTGGTATAGAGAATAGATCTTTTCTTAGGTTTCAGTTTTGCCAGAACATGAATTAGCACTGGGTAGTACTAGATTATATTGATTGCTAGTCTTATAAGTTTTAATTTCATTAGATCTTTTTTTTTTATACTTGAAATAACTATTCTCTCTTTTCTATAGGCTTCAGTTTCGTCATCTCTTTTTTTTTCATGTTTGAAATAACTATTCTCTCTTTTTTATAGGCTTCAGTTTCGCCAAAATATAAATTAAAACTGGGTGATGCTATAGTATAGAGTAGTGTTGTTAACTGGAAGCTATTGAAAGACAACTGGAACTTTACTGGAAGAAAATTAATAGTACTACTGGAACTTTTACTATTACAAATTTCCACTGAAGGCTTAGAATTTCTACTGGAAATAAAAATTAACAATACTGGTGTAGAGAATAGATCTTTTCTTAGGTTTCAGTTTCACCAGAACACGAATTAGCACCGGGTAGTACTAGATCACATTGATTGCTAGTCATATAAGTTTTAATTTTGTCATCTCTTTTTTTTTTTATGCTTGAATAACTATTCTCTCTTTTCTATAGGCTTTAGTTTCATTATTTTTTTTTTTTTTCATGTTTGAAATAACTATTCTTTCTTTTCTATAGGCTTCAGTTTCGCCAGAACATGAATTAAAACCGGGTGGTGCTATAGTATAGAGTAGTATTGTTAACTGGAAGCTACTGGAAGACAACTAGAACTCCACTAGAAGAAAATTAATAGTACTACTGAAACTTTTACTATTACAAATTTTCACTAGAAGGCTGAGAATTTCTATTGGAAATAAAAATTAACAATACTAGTGTAGAGAATAGATCTTTTCTTAGGTTTCAGTTTTGCCAGAACACGAATTAGCACCAGGTAGTACTAGATCATATTGATTGCTAGTCTTATAAGTTTTAATTTTACCATCTCTTTTTTTTCACACTTGAAATAACTACTCACTCTTTTCTATAGACTTCAGTTTCATTGTCTCTTTTTTTTTTATGTTTGAAATAACTATTTTCTCTTTTCTATAGGCTTTAGTTTCGCCAAAACATGAATTAAAACTAGGTAGTGCTATAGTATAGAGTAGTATTGTTAACTGGAAGCTACTGGAAGACAACTGGAACTCCACTAAAAGAAAATTAATAGTACTACTGAAACTTTTACTATTACAAATTTCCACTAGAAGGCTAAGAATTTCTACTGGAAATAAAAATTAACAACACTGGTGTAGAGAATAGATCTTTTCTTAGGTTTTAGTTTCACCAGAACACAAATTAGTACTAGGTAGTACTAGATCATATTAATTGCTAGTCTTATAAGTTTTAATTTCATCGTCTCTTTTTTTTTCACGTTTGAAATAACTATTCTTTCTTTTCTATAAGCTTCAGTTTCGTCATTTTTTTTTTTTTCACATTTGAAATAACTATTTTCTCTTTTTATAGGCTTTAGTTTCGTCATTTCTTTTTTTTTTCATGTTTGAAATAACTATTCTCTCTTTCTATAGGCTTCAGTTTCATTGTCTTTTTTTTTTTCATGTTTGAAATAACTATTCTCTCTTTTCTATAGGCTTCAGTTTCACCGGAATATGAATTAAAACTAGGCGGTGCTATAGTGTAGAGTAGTGTTGTTAACTGGAAGCTACTAGAAGACAACTGGAACTTCACTGGAAGAAAATTAATAGTACTACTGGAACTTTTACTATTACAAATTTCCACTGGAAGGCTTAGAATTTCTACTAAAAATAAAAATTAACAATACTGGTATAGAGAATAGATCTTTTTTAGATTTTAGTTTCGCCAGAACATAAATTAGCACCAGGTAGTACTAGATCATATTGATTGCTGGTTTTATAAGTTTTAATTTCATCGTTTCTTTTTTTTTCATGTTTGAAATAACTATTCTCTCTTTTTTATAGGCTTTAGTTTTGTCGTCTCTTTTTTTTTTATGTTTGAAATAACTATTTTCTCTTTCTATAGACTTCAGTTTCGTCGTATCTTTTTTTTTCACATTTAAAATAACTATTCTTTCTTTTCTATAGGCTTTAGTTTCGCTGGAATATGAATTAAAACCAGGTGGTGCTATAGTGTAGAGAATAGACAGGGTGGGATTGAATACTGGTTTTAAAAGTAAATACCAGTTTCAATTTCATCAGTTTTTTTTTTTTTTTTCTGTGCTTAAAATAACTTTTCTCTTTTTTTAGGTTTCAGTTTTACCAGAACACGAATTAGCGCCAAGTAGTACTGTAGTGTGGGAATTATATCAAATACTGGTCTTAAAAATAAGTACTAATTTCAATTTCATCAGTTTTTTTTTTTCCTACTTGAAATAACTTTTTTCTTTTCTATAGGCTTTAGTTTTGCCGGAACATGAATTGTGAAGATTAGATAGGGTTTTGAACTTAATTTTGTCAGTTCTTTTTTTTTTTCTATGCTTAATTCACGAGATTAGACAGAACTTTGGGTTAAACTAGTCTTAATTACCAAAATATGAGAGTAATTGGAAATTGAAGTGTGAAAAAGAAGTGACACTAGGCATATATGTATCAATTATTTGTAATGTTATAATAATGTAATAGCCAAGCATCTCAATCAATTGATTAAAAAATAATTATGATGATGTTCGAGTATCACAATTAATCAATAACAAGTATACTCTTTATTTTTTGTTATTTTTTGTTATACTACCTAAAATATCTTAAAAAAATTTTTGTTCAACTGGCTGCCGAAGTTTCAGCTTAGACTGTGTTAGTTTCTCCTTTTAATAATTTTACCAATTTAAATCTTTGTTGTAATAGCAACAGAATCAATTTATAGCGAAAGTTGCTTTATAGCAAAAAGTTTTTTTTTTTTTTTTTTTGCAAAGAATAAAATAATAGTATTTATTATAGTTTAGTTAAATGTTAAAAATGAGTTGTGTTTACTACATTCATATCAAAATAGCTATTCTTTAGATCAGTAAGAAATTTGTTAAGAATTTATTATTTATTATAAAAGCCACTGACAACAATCAGTATTTAAAGAAGCGACAAATAACTGATTTGCGATACTCGTTCCTCTTTCAACAAACCAAGCATTACAACC
>CAJVPY010003762.1:0-13567 GCA_910591965.1 Dentiscutata erythropus
TAATATATTATTTAAAGGAAAACATAATGCAGTAAAGAATTTTAACAAACAGTATTATTGCAGATAGTATTTCATTACGGCATTACGGCATTACGGCCTTACGGCCTTACGGCCTTACGGCTTTACGGCTTTACGGCTTTGCGGCATTACGGCATTACGGCACTCAGTAATTACGGCAAAAAATACGGCATTGCCGTAACCGTATTAATTTGTAAAATTAATTCTACCACCAACTATATACCAGACCCTTGTTGATTCAAGTACATATTTGCGTGTAATAGTAGGCCGGGAGTTATAGCTCGAATTAAGCTTAATTTAGGCCGAAATTCGAAATTACACCCTGCGCGTTATTACGCGCAAATATGGTAAAGTTGGTTTTCGAATTATCCTAAAATAAAACTTTGTTTTTAGATGTCCTAAAATTCCCAAATTGTCTTAAACTATCCTAAATTATCCTGTATTTTTGCAAATGCAAAAGCACTGCCGATTGTCACTTGCTTCAAGCTGCAATTATAAATGTAATTTTATTATATTCCTGGTTGAATTGGCAACAGTAAAGCAAGCTATGTTATATTTCAGCCATGTATGATGATGGAATAATTACGGTTGGTCATTAATATAAAGAGAAATTGGTGTTAAAAAGAATGAACACAAGTATTCGAATATTATCAAAAATTGATAGTAGTAAACTTTAACGACAATTGATAATCATCTAACAATAATTTGATTTTTATTTAATTCCATTTAATACACTGTATTAATATTGATACAAGAAATTAATAAATAACTTTTTCGCACGTATTAAATTATAAAGTTGATTTTAGAATCAAATTTAGGTAGGTACTATATTTGGGGGATATATTATATTAAAACTAGGTAAATGGAAACCGAAGGACTTATGTTTGTTTTTATCAACCAACCAATCAAACCCCTTAATTTGCGGACACACACACAACCAGGTCACTATGACTCTCCCGTAATGTCCTTCGGACAATTAATGAGTAATATTCGAATCTTAATTATGGTATTATTTTGGGATAACCGAAGAATCATCCATTTTTATTGATCTATGATTCGTCACTTCCTCATGGTCTACCTATTTTCGCAGATTTTTGCTGCAATATCGATATTAGGAGGTTTCAAAGTTTACAATTAGTGGCACATTTTGAAATTAAATGAGAGTTTGAAAAATCTTATTTGTTTTTCAAGATTTTAAAATCGGAAAATGAGATGGGAGTGTTTGGAGATCCCATTTCATGATATCGGAAGTTTTTATAATACTTGGTAAAATAAATAAATAAATAAATAATAAGTAAAACTTCCATTCAAATTGAAGATAAGAACAGATTACCAGATCACTTATTTCAGAATAAATGCATCATCAATTTCAGTTAAGATTAGATTTCTGCGTTTTAACTTTGAAACCCCCATTGAATGATTTCTCAGATAATTATTTCACTTCAAACTCTAAATCGAGACCATTTTACATAATTGTTGTGAAAAAATATTTATTGTTCATGATTATTTCATAATTTCAAAATGAAGAAAATGAAATTAAAATTTGGGGTGATTATTTGTCAGTCAGGGATTCATAAAATTTTTTTTCGATTTAGAAAGAAAATTTCTTTTGATTTGGCCAAAATTTTTGATTTTTTTTGAAACTATATTGGCAAAACTCACATGTTTAGACAATTAAAAGTCAATCATTCTCTGATTATATGATAAAATTTATTCAAAAAATTTTCAATTTGCAAAAAATCACATATTGAAAAATTGCTTTCGAAAATTTTTACATATTCCTTGTGTTTTCTGTAACTAGTACCCGTAATGGCACGTAATAACGCACATGCGCGTTATTGCCTTTTTTTGAAAATTGCAATTTTGACTCGAAATAACGCACATGCACGTCCCGAAATAATGTGCCTCTTATATAAGTAAATCATATACAGAATTGGCCGACCCCAAATTTGTCAAAGTGATTCAAAATATCGCGCATGCGCGTCCCGAAATGACGTGCAGGGCCTCGAAATAACGCGCATCTGCGCGTTATTACACGCTATTACAGTATTCTCTATTTTCGGATACATAACTTTATTTTAGACACTGTCCTAAATTATTTGCCCGAAACTCCTAAAATCTGAAAAAAACTTTAGATTTGATAGGCGGGATGAAATTTTCAATTTGCAAAAAATCACATATTGAAAAATTGCTTTCGAAAATTTTTACATATCCCTCGTGTTTTCTGTAACTAGTAATCTCTATTTTCAGATACATAACTTTATTTTAGACGCTGTCCTAAATTATTTGTCCGAAACTCCTAAAATACTTTAGATTCGATAGGTGGGATGAATTGGGTTGACCCTATCTTCAACCCACTCATTAAATTTGACTTACTCTGAGTTATTCTATAGCTACTCTGAATTGATCCAGGTTGCTCAATAATTTTAAACCCACTTCATCTTGTTAGTTCTACTCCGTAGTATTCAAGAATGCATCAGAGTAAGCTACTCCATTACAGCTGTTATCATTATTCCTGGGACACCTGGCAAAAAATTAACCCGAATGATTATTCTGCCGATTCGATAAGTTATTGATTTCGGTGTGATCTGTGTACTAAAGCCATAATGTCAACAAGTTCTCTATTATTAAATTTTTGCTTAAATACTTGCCTAACATGTCTGGTGTGTTTAGTTTGTACGAAATTTTATGGAAAGACTGTTCTTGACAGCCAATAAATCTTAATAAAAGGATCCGAATATAAATTAGACTTTTGTAACAAATTTATTACATGAACAGGTGCCGTTATTAAAAAAGCTAAATATGAACATAAATTTGTTGACTGGTTTAAAAATGAATATCTGGTTAAGATTCCAAGCGACCAAGATATTATTAATATTTGTCGAGAATGCATGAAGAATTATGATAAACGAAATACAAGTAAAAAATTTTATATGTTTATATTTGTTTATATATTTTTCGTCTTCGACATGAAACGAAAAATAATTAGAAATAAATAAATGCTTTTATTTGAACAAAAATGTATCTTGCCAAAGAATAGGAATCAAAACTTGTTTTTTTAAAACCGAATTTTTTATCATCGACAAGAAACGAAAAATAATTAGAAATAAATAAATGACTCGTTTGAACGAAAATGGTTCTTGCCAAAGAATAGGAATTGAAGTTTTATACAGTTCTTTAAAAACTAATTTTCATCGAAAAATTATTAGAAATGAATAAAGGCTTCGTTTGAATGAAATGGATAATAGGAATTGAAATTTTACACAATTTTTTAAATTAGAAATGAATAAAGGCTTTGTTTGAACGAAAACGAATTTTTGCCAAAGAATAGGAATTGAATTTTACACAATTTTTTAATAATTAGATCTTGTCAAAGAATAGGATTTGAAATTTTATATAACTTTATAAACCCGAATTTTTGTCGAAAAATAATTAGAAACAAATAAAGGCTTCGTTTAAGCAAAAATGGATCGTGCCAAAGAATAGGATTGAAATTTTACAACTTACAAGTGCGCATGTCAATATTTAGTCTTATTGTAATATATATTAGTCTTATTAATTACGTATTTGATATATCGATATTTGTTACTGAATCTTATTATTATTATTTCAAAATATGTAACTTATCGAATCGGCAGAATAATCATTCGGGTTAATTTTTTACCAGGTGTCCCAGGAATAATGATAACAGCTGTAATAAGGCTGATTAGTTGGTTACTCCTGGATGTCGGTTTAGATGGCTACACTGGAATTCAAAATTTCTCAAAAAATTTTTAAAAAACTAAATAATTTTATTCAATAAATTTTTTATACATGACGGACTCTATACAGTATAGGGATGGCAAAAAACATGTTTTTTATTTTTTCATGTTGTAATACATGTTTTAAAACATTTTTTGTATTTTTTATTAAATATTATATAAAAATGTTGAATATGAAGTTGCTATTAATCTAAGTTGCTATTAATCTAAGTTGCTATTTTTAATACTAAGCTTTAAAATTGAAACTTCATATATATATATAATTTTAGCCAGATGCTATTAGATATTTAAAGTAGCAACTTCGAATAATAGCTACTTTAGATGTAAATTTTCACAAGAAGTAATTTTTTATTATACAAAAGGTGGTTTCATCAAGAAACTTTAAGATATAATAGTTATATATTTGTTTTAGAATATTCTAAAAATTTTTGCATGTTGTACTATTCGTGGCAAAATACTACAGTACCAGACAGCAAAAAACTATTCATTTTTTTTAAAAAAAGCTCCAAATTTGAGAATTTATACTGATTCTGATTTGGCTAATTTTTGTATAACAAAAATTTGATTGGTTAAAAAATATAAAAATGATTTTTATATAATAAGTGTCAAATTTTGGTTTTTATATATAAACTTATAAATTTTAAGCTTTAATAACTTTTTAAATTTATAATAAAAATAATAATATGTCTTACAGAATTGTAGTTTAGACTAAAAGCAACAAATCTGTAAGACAGATTTTTTTTAAAGTTATTTGTTCATAAGTTATAAGTATTTTTATATTTTTATATAAAAAAGCAGATAGTTTTTGCTGTCCAGTGTTACTTCCGTCACCTGATTAATTTTTTTATTTCTTTTTTTGGGTTGGCCTTGGTGCCACCGATCTATACATTATTTATTAAACCTATACATTAGTTATCCATTTTCTTATTTGTATTTTATATATAGATTTATTATTATTACTATATTTGGTAAGTTGAGTTTAGAAGTCTACAGTAGTGCAATATTATTAATATGATCGACATCGATTGTTGAAATAGCCCGATACGAGCCTATGTTTTACCGACTCATGCAGCAAAACGAATTTCTGAAACTTGGTCTAACAGTTTCATGAAAAGACCAATGAAGTATCCTCCATATTCTTGAATTAACTTGTTAAAGGAAGTTACCGCGTCAATGTGTCTGAATCATATGATTCACACATGAATTGTTTATGTTTATCTGAAGATAAATGTGAAGCATTTAAATATAGCACCAAGACGTCTGTTCATACACGCCCCGTCAAAAAAGATAAATGTGGAATATTTTAGCATTGTAACGATTATTCGGGAGTATTTATTGGTGAAGAGAAAAATTGGAATTATAAATTAGAATAAATAGACAGAATGAAGATATTCTGTCAATAAGGTAGTTTAAAGTATTTATATAGATCAAAGATGTATTTAAAGGCTAACTTTTTAGCCTTCAATAAGGACCTCTTAGACTTTATTCTCGATAATAATTCTTTTATTATTTATAATAAATCTGAAAGGCTTAGTACAGCCTTGATTGAATTATATATATTGTGCATTGTTATATCTATGCTTCTTGTTAGCATTAAATTATCTTAATGCATGTTTGTTATTTTTATTAGACTCATATCTGCTTATTCTTTGTTTTCTTAACTTTGTTATCTATACCAGTGAATGCATCTTCATGGTATCGATGATACAATACATGAATACATCTTCACATTCTCTTACATAATACATTATCTTAAATCCCCAATACCCTATCGCATCTTAAATCAATACTGCTCTGTTTTAGATTATCAACAATTGACAATCAGAATTGATTAAGTCACCTGCATAATCCATATTCCAATATATATCCCTTAACACTAACCTTACAGATCTCCTCCCATATTTAGATAGACCCCGGTCAGTTTCATATTGGCAATGATATTCACTAACCTGGTACCCCTTCCTTGGTTTTCCCACACCCCAACTAGATGCCTTTTTGCCCTTTTAAATTATTTTCAGTTTACTATCCTAAGACAAACTGGCACTATATCACCTGACGCTCTCCCAAACCGATAGTAATACCAGTACTGTACAAATAATAATGTGATTAAAATTCTATAATCTAATTGGTTAATAAAGATATATTTGATTTTTATTGATTTTTATTGAAAATTTTAAATGTTTTAAAACATTCAAAACATGTTTTAAAACACAATGTTTTAAAACATTTGTCATTCCTAATACAGTATGGCAAACCTCTTTATAATGAACTTGCTTTTTTTAATATATCAATTCATTGGCTATAATTTATTTATAATAAAATAGTAACATTAAAGATGTTTTAAATAACTAAGAAAAATTCCTTATGAAAATACAAATAAATTACTTAAAGAACTTTTGATGAATAAATAAATACAGCTTGTTCTTTATCATATAAATTCATGTTGTATAATTATTAGGCAAGCTTAATTTTATGTTAAAGAGAAGTAGAATTAGTAGACCAAATAAATAAATATAATTTTTTTTATTTTCTTTCTTTAATGTTATGTGCAAGTAAAAATATAAATAATAGTAACTAAAGGCACAGTATAACAGATCATTATAATTATCGATATTGTTGATATTAAGAAATCAAGATTTGTTCAACAAAGTGGTCATCGGGACCATCACATGATCATCCAGACAAAAAATGTGTGGCAGATCCTCGATTTTGATTAGCTAACGGCTGAGGATCTTCAATATTTTGGCCCGCATTACAGCATTACATAATTGTTTACTAATTTCCAGCCTGAATTAACTTTTTAATTTTTTCATTACAGAAATAGAAATTTTTAAAAAATAAGTCCGCATTATAGTAAAATTGGCCCAGGAACGATTTTCTCTTAATAGGCAGTTGCGATTTCATTACAAAATTATGAGTAATTCTGGCCTAATTTTTTAAACGTCGCTCTTAGCCAATCAAAATCGAGGATCTGCCGCGCACGGCCAATACCTTATACACATTATTATCGGTATGCCATCGAAATTAAACAAGCCAATCGCAATACATGCGTTTGTTTAAATATCCCCCCTCGTATACTTGTTGGACAAACCCAAACCTCTAAAAAATAATTGTTAGTTATAAAAAATTAAATCAAACAAATAATCTTAAAATTTTATAAGTATATTGTCTATAGCTATAAGAATATATATAAATTATTTAAACAAACATTATTAATAAAATTTTTGAGCTATGAATTTGGCCAGAGTTGTTGGGTTTGTCCACTTTAAGTTTATTTAAAGTGGACAAACTCAAAGGATCTGGCCAAACTCATAGCTCAAATATATATTCTTATAGTATAGATAATATACTTGTAAAATTTTAAGATTATTTGTTTGATTTAATTTTTTATAAATAACAATAATTTTTTAGGGGTTTGGGATTTGTCCAGGTTTGGTCGACAAGTATATCCCCTCGCGTCTGAACCCAAAATATTGACGTTAACCAGCTAATTAACTTTGAGCGGCCTAACCATATTTTTATTTTTATATTGCTGTTAAACTAATTAGAGTTTGGAACCTATATGTTAAATCCGGTTCTAATCGGGGTTAACATATGAAAATAAACTGGGTTCAAGCTCTAAACCAAATAATTAACCTACAAAATTTATTCTTGACAATAGATTTTATTTATTTTGCAAATTGTAAAAATTCGAAAACGTTCGTTTATAAGGCTGCATTTTTTTTTTTTTTAGCGAAATTTTTAAGTTTGTGATGCTAAGGTCCTAATCCGGTACTCTAAAAAAGTTTTTTTTTTTGGCCTGCAATTAGCGTAATTTGTGCCAATTTCTCCAAATTTTAAATTTTTGCAGAAAATTCATTCTTTATTTCATATATGGGCAAATATGTACGGAGCGCTGTTATTATTGAGATTTTTAACTATGATTATTAAACCTACAAAATGTTTGTTCAAACGTATAATCATCGATGGATAAACGACCATATACAATAAAAATTGTACATCTTTGTATTGTTTTTATGACATTATACAAAAGCTTTTATTTCCCGGTTCAAAAATCACGAGGCATTAATATGATTAAATACTGAAATAAATTCAATAAACTAATTATGGGGTCGTCTTAGGTCATATACGATCATAAAATAAACCAATTTATGGGGTTGTCTTTAAGTTATATGCGATATGTTAGATCAATTTGTTTTAAACAAATAAGTTATAAAAATAATTGACTTGATTGCCTATTTAGTAAAAAAAATTAATTCTGTATAAGCACAAAAATAATTTACGGATACTAAAAGTTTATTTTTATTTTATTTGTTTTTTGCTAAATTATAACATAAAATATGTTGACAGGCAGACTAGTTGACAAATAACCAATATCTAATTAATTAATTATTAAATTATTAAATTAGATATAATAATGATAATCTATAGTATAAGAACTTTTAAATCGCCTATAAAACCCGATAAAGTATGTCTCTATATGAACTGATAAGAGCTTGTGTAGACCGTAATCCTTCTATGAGACCAATAATGTAACTATACAAAATCTAAAATTTGGTAATCAAATAAATAAAGATAAGCAATTTTAGATTATCAAAATAGATAATCGCATCGAGCTCGTTAACAATGACTTCGGTTTTAAATGAATCCTTATCAAATAGTTACACTATATTTTGATATAAAGAATTTCATAAAATACGGACGCGAGTACCCGGTGTGACAACTAATGTAGAACATTTTTAAAATACTATTTATATGTTCATGTGATGAAACAGCTGTGTGATGGGTGATTTTTTAATTTTTCACTAGCGAAAAGCCGGGTACTTATGTCCGTATCTACGGTATAACGCCAACTGTAAAATTAGTTTTAGAGACGGATCAATTGCTAAAATAATTACAATCTAGAAATACTCCGGCGAGATCTGTTATTCTTTAATCGAACTTATTGCACTAGCCATTACCTACACATTGTCATGTGCACTTCTTTCGTAACTGGAATGTGAATTACTGTATCAAATAAGTGGCCATCATGTGATATTGGCCGCATTTAGATGATAATCTAATTTTCCATATAAACTTGAAATACTAACCTGAAATTTTCTTTATTCTGTCCAACTGTCTTGATAACTGATTGTACGAAAACAAACATTCTGCCGGTTTTGATGACTACAAGAATCTTCTTTTTTTTCTTGAAACATTTATTAAATTTGCCTGTAAATTTATCATTGATCATTGCTTTAGTACTTTACATATGTATAACTTTATAGCTTTTGATGTATTAAACATCATCCGTGACACGTACACTGTTGTTCATTATCTTTATAAACCTTTATTCATGCGTAAAACTACTTATACAGCTGAATAAAGACAATTAAGTAAGTTCATTTAAAGAGGATGTGCATTTATAAAGAGCGATTTTACGATTTTATATGTTATATACAGTATAAATGGAAGCTATTTTAAGTACATCTATACCTAAAAGCACATATTGATCCTGTCCTAAATATACTACATAACTTATGAAATCACTCTATACTTAAACACAAATCGATGCTCGTAGTCGGAGAATGGTATGCATTCGTTGATGAAAAAATCCTATCCAAACAAAGTTTTACAGAAAATGAGAACCCTATACATAAATATAAATAGCTGTGTCAAAACAATCTAGTGCAACGGAAATTTTTCAAAAATTACTGATAGCAAGGTGATGCAGGCAAAATTCCAAAAAAAATCTGAAACATTTTCGTAAGAATAAAATATTTTTACAGGGGAAAATATTTCAGGTATAGCCCACAACACTACAGCGCTAGAAAGGTTTTGGCAATCACCATATGATCGTGTTTTTTTCTTTATCTCTACATGCCATTGTAGAACAAAATTGTTTCATATTCAAGCACAAAATTACATAAAGTTATATAAAAGGCGATCGCATCTAGTTATGATCTACCTTGGCGTTTACTTAGCATAGATACACGTTTTTAATCAGTGGTTATGCAAGAACACTAACTCAAAATATATTAAAGAATATTAATTTTATAAAGCTTACTTTATAATTTATAGTTAGATATTTTTTTCTTTGTATTAATTAAATATTTCTCTTTTTCTTAGCAAAATTATTGTCACATTTAATGTTGAAGTCAATGATAAGTCAATGATACTGAAATTTGGACATAGATTAACTAAGGTTGGAGCTGTTAATAAAAAAGTACAAATACGTTAGGTTTATATATTTAAATTTACATATTTAAATAGAACCCTTAAATTTCAGCATCAATGTGGCATTGCATCAATATGAGCTGCTTTGTTATGACAATAGCTGGACCCGCCAATAATTTAATTCGAATTTGTCATGATTCGAATCATGTAATTTTTTAACTCATAAATAAAAATATATTGCATAGTTTTACATATACAAATAGATTTTTCTTTGCTAATGGGATATGGAAAGTATTTGTCTTTATAGATAGTAATTTAGCTTTTAATATTCGAATAGCTCAAAAAAAATATACACATTAACTCGATCAAATGATTCGAGGGTTTCTTGAATTTGACTTGTGTGAATTACGAGTTAACACGAGCCTAATCGTCATGATGTGAAGGATAACTCTTCAATTTGGCATTAATAGAAACGTTTAGAGTAAGCGTTCTTCCTTGTGCTGCATCGAAAAGTTTAATTATGACTTTCTTTTAATCCTGTAATGGAAATCAATACGAATCTTAAAAGTACAGGAAAATATCTTAAGGTCGATTGAACGGGTGAATTAAATCATAAATGCACTTTTTATTGTTCTCCAAATGTATAGTTAGGAGGTTGGTCCCTATAGTGTACATTTAGGGAAATCTCTTTGTAATATTAATTCACGAATTTCGATAAGTTAAGACCGAAATAGAATTTATAAGTATTTATTGTTGGGTGTTTTTTTTTACATAAAATCGCGTGTACATCGCGTATATGATTGTTAGTACTTTAAAATCTACATTATTTATCACAAGGGAGGCTATATCTGAAATACTAACAGTATTAGTAACAATCGAATATTGAGATTTAAATATTGTCTATCATAGGACGAGCATTAGCAAAACTGTGCAAAAACACGTTATGCCATTAATCAATATCTTTTGGATTCAAGGACTTGTTATTCGAACATCGCCTAGATAAATATCTGTGTCCGTTTCGACTATCCTTAACACATTAAGACAAATAAAAAGATGAATAGAATGTCGAATCTATATCATTGCACTTATTGTCCGGACGTAACGGGAGAGGACACTGTTTATATTTGATCAATACTGTCACGTGTGAGCTGTCTGTTCGCTCCTGTCTCTGATTGGTTGTCAATCACGAGTTTATTGATAATTCAATAGATGCAGTCTTAAATAAAAATTTTATTTAGCTCCGATCATGTTCCTACAATCAGATTGGAAAATAAAATGACATTTTAAAGAATAAAATAAAAAACTATGCATACTGTTCTATATAAAATTCACTTTAAATGCAGATAGTTATCTCCATCTCATAAGAGCTCCGTATATTAAATGCACACTCTCTTCACGTATCTCATGACCGCCAAAACGTATACGCGAATAAGAATTTTTGCAATATATACTTAAAAGGAATACTGACTAAAACAACTTTAAAAGTTGGCGTTTTAGCTATTGAAATTTCCATTTTACTGTATATAATAAATATGTACAATAATTCAACAACAATACATAATTGGTCTAAATAATTTGCATAATATTCTGTAGAATCTGTTGCCTGCAGTTTAAATGTTGGGGTAGGATTAGAATCAGCAAGCTTTGTTTTGACTCCACATTGCATTTGGTCTCACGGGACTTTTAATGCGTCAGAATAGCTTATGTAAGTTTTGATTGAGTGTTGCTTATTTGAAAACACATCGTTACACGATTTTTAATATTGTTTACATTGAAGTCTTGATTCGAATTACCGTAGCAGGGGTGATGAAAATTTCTTACAATTGAGGTTAGTTATTTTAGAGTTTAGAACCCATAGCTTACAAAGAAGAACTATAAAAGGTATTGAAGCTATTCTTTATAACCAATCGGAGTTCCTTTTTGAATAAACAAAACAAGAAATATGTATTATTGGAAAAATATTATTCATGATTATTTTTCTATACCTATATTGACTAAGCTTTTATACATAATCGCGCAATTGTATATACGGCGTGTGTCGCAAACTACCATAATGAAAAGGTGGATCTTTTTTATTATGTGGATTAGAATATTCAGGGTGTTGCTTTAACGTATAGAAAATGTCTTCAATAACAAAATCAGAAAAAAGATTCAGCAAAAAGGAAATCCTAATTTGTCTCAATAAACTATATTTATTATTTTGTTTCCGGCCAAGGCAAAATTCTGCACCGAAAACACAGGACACTTTAATATAAATCTTTATGTAATTGTTTACGGTTGTCTTGATTTAATGACACAATCAAATAATCTGAATCGTCCTGTAGAATCAAAACACTAAGTTTTGTAACTATTACATATGTACTGTACACACATATATGTATATATAACTGATTTGATTTGATGCCGATTTAATCGCGAGTATTTGGGCATCAAGTTTTTGTTTATGTCGAACACTAAACTGTAGTCTAAACATGTATTCTATTTAATAGAAATGGTGTTTGGAGTTTTTTTTGAAATAAAGTTGAGGCATTTTTTAGTAATCAAAGGTTATATTAAATTGTAGATCATAACCTTAAAGTTAGTTAGCTTTTTTTTTTTGAACAGCGCCTCTTTGATCCAGATTAGTTTATATTATTTAAAGTTGATTATTTATATCCGGATTTAAATAAGTCCGAATATAGAAGATTTAAAAAAATATACGGTTTTAAATGATTAGTCAGTAATTCCAGAATTCCCACGATGATCATTGCAATATTGGGAGAACAAAGTCATTTTTTTGATTAGCTAGTAGTTTTATTTATATATAGATATCAAGAATGGAATTTATGCAATATGTAGATCATATGTAAACGGTAATACTAAAATTAAGAAAATCTGTTAATTCTTATCATATCACCTTATTTCTTTCTTGAGTATATGTAAAGTAATATGGTATGTAAACGCACATTAGGGCGAACACGACACGAAAACGGACTATATTAGCACTTCTTTCATCTTAACCATTAAAAAAAAGGACATAAATATTGAATTTTACAAGTCTAACCGTACGCATTATCAATATAATTTTCGTACATACGTCCATTCGAATCTTTATTGCCATACAGTACTATTTTTATTGAATACCTATCTTTTATGAGACAAAAAGTTTATTATATTACATATTAAGGTTTTTTAAAATTATATCAAATTTACGATTACAAAATCATTTATAAAAATGATCTTGCGAAATGAATAAAAATGATATATTATCTCGCATGAAGGCAATCTCCAATATGCATGATTAATTGTTTACAGCTATTTTCATAAATTTTCTGATGACCGAATCGATAAGTTACCGAGTCGTAGACACTTATCAATTCGGGTCATTGGCAATTTTTTCAAATCTCCCAGAACTTATGAAAACAGCTGTAATAATATAAATTTTTTTTCAATTTTATGGTTTGGCGTCTTTAGGCTATACATACCATATTCAGCCAAAACCGAATTTTTCGGCCGAATTGGTTCGGTTTCACCCGATAGACTAGTGGAGTTGCTAAAATTCAACAGACCACAATACACTAAAATCTTATTGAAAATTTTGATGCCCGCCATTAATTTATTCTAGAAAGCTCTAATTAGTTTTATAAGTCGCT